>LUCM01009739.1:76367-98414 GCA_008360955.1 Fasciolopsis buskii | reverse complement strand
ATGTTCGAATGACTAAACAGGAAATGCGTTTGCTTATGTTCGATATCAATCTGTTTGGATGAAACAATGGACGAGGATAACGTGCCTTCCTCGAAAGTATTACATACTACATAATAAAGTAATAACCGGGATAGAACATGGATCTGATTAAACCAACCAACAAGTTATGAATTATGTATTAGCTACATGTTTCACCACTGACTGGAACCAACAAAGAAAAACCGTTCAGAGCCTGCCCGGTAGCGTAATGGCTAAGGTGTTCGACTCAGAATCGTTCGTCCTTGTTCGGGTTCGCGTCCCAGTTCGAGCGCGGTCGATATGCACTGCTGATGTTTCCTAACAAGGATAAAACAGCTGTACAGTGCTGCCATGGTTTCTTTATGGTGAGTTGGGCGATGATATCACATGGCGAATTAGTTCATGAAAACATTCTCATTTCTTCGAAAAAAGCACAGGCATTCGAACCCCATATTTCCAACTTTTGCGTATTTCATATTAGCCCTATTAAACACGAAACCATTGTTTTTTTGGTAGACTATCAACTTCTGACAAGTTTGTAAACAAATTTTCATTTTCTGTGATTTGCTTTCTACCCCATTTTTGACAAAGTCGGAACTATAAGAATTGTAGTAAACTAGACTGACACAATAAAACAATTCTGGACGAACACAGTCTATAAACAAATGGTGGTATGTATCAGTATCGTGCCTGGAAGTGTTCACCTGACTGTACAGAGACGGGTGTATTCGTATAGTGATTAGAATCCCCTTAGTGATCGGACACAGATCAAATCTGGGTCTTCTTAACTTTTTTGTTCTCGTACATGTTCGTCGTAACGTTGGGTCATTTTGCCCGGTTGTCAACGCGGATATCTTATGTCAGCTGACATCTCCCAAGTGGGGAATTTGATCGAATTGGACGCTTGCTGAATTCACGATTGTCTGGCTGGATATGATAGTTTTCTCATCACGTCCAATTACTCTAATAAAATCAAATTACGAATATTTCAGCTACTGAGTGAAAAGTGTATTTCATCCTCCGCAATATTTCATGACTGCCGTAAATGTGACACATCCAGTTCCGAAGAAAATGTATGCCTGTAAACGTTTGGGGCACACATCTGTTACGTAACCGTTACAGTGATCCAATCCGGGACCCTGAAAGTGATCCATACTGGGAGTAAATAATCAATTATCAAGTATACTGACCACGTGACTGGCAGAACTAACCCATGATGTGGCGTAGTACGAGAAAGGATTAGGAAACTCCAGTGAAATAGGAATCCAAATAACATGTTAGTTATGATGTTTGGTTCAAACTCATTTGATGAAAGATTAATTTACTAAAGATATTAGGTTTTAACTGATTGATCAAGACATTTGAGTGATACATCGAGAATCCTGGGTTGTGAATGGATTAGAATCAAAGCTTGACGTTTCGTTTTCCACATAAGGTCAAGAAGTGTTTGTTTGAATTAATCCTGCACGTAACGGGTTGTTTGGCTCGTATCTCACTCTGCGGTTATCGAATCTGAATAGTAATAATAACAACTATTATTATTATCACTAGTAGCAGTAGTAGTGCTTATTTTTTTTAGCCGGTAGGCAGCAAATTTACAATCTTATTCAGAACCGTTCGCAGTAGTTTGTTCATATTTGAAATTTATTGTACTGGGATCCATTAGCGAGGCAAGCGGCGCTTAACTTTTAATTCTTCAACAGAACGTTATTTGATTCATGGATTGCAAAGCTTTCATACATGTGAGCTGGTCACAAAATGCTCTTTATTCATTTGGTACTACATCTTAGTATGGAACAGCCCCGTTAGAATGGGTAGACCTGGTCTAGCTGTGTTTATTTAAGCTTCAGACTACCGGTTGGATGCGATTTTGACACGGTTATTTTTATTGTCTGCACATGATCATTCTACTCTTTGTTACATTTGGTTTTCAAAATTCAAATATTTGAAATAATTTGCTGTTCAATTCACCAACATCGGGAAAGCTATTGTGAAAAACAAGCGGTAGGCAGGTTACCTTGTGATAACCGTCCACATGGTTTGATCAACCCCTTTTTTTTAGTAATCATATTAGACTATACAAATCCTATACTATTGGAGGAAGTATACGGTCAAATTCACATTTGCTTTTGCAAATTCAAAAATTGTCAGTTTGATTTATGAGTTATGCAAAATGGGCGGGGTTATGAAAGGGAATGAGTTTGTCCTGTGACGTAAGCATCTTTATTATCAACATGGATACGTGTATTTCCCTGGGATTTTGTGAGTCCGGTTTCATGCATGTGGAAATGAGGTTGGCAGTTGAGTCGTTCGTAATTTTGTCCGTCATGTGGGAATAATTGAAAATTTCGCTCAATCTTTCATTGTTAAAGAGCGTTATAGCAATGGCGTTTCGTTCGCTTAGACAGTCAAACGTGTAAACAGTAACGCACCTTTGACAGCGAACAGTTTTCAATCGCTCCGATCCTTGGCTCTCGATCATTCGGAATATTCATACCCGGAAGGGGTTTGAAGTGACTAAATGGGATTTCGGAAACACTGTACTTCTTGATAAATTTGAATGTTTGTGTTCATCCCATCTCTGGTTGGTCGTTTTCCCGCGACCTTGATCAATTTCTTTGACGTTTTCATCATATATATTTGATCACCGATCAAGGTGACCAGTGATGACGAGCGGTCTGCTATCTAAGCGGCGTGCTCACCGTTTACAATCATATATTCCAAATTGTCCATTGATCATTGTCGGTTACGTGACCGAATAATCGTTCCTTATTTCATATTGTAAACGTGTATGGGTTGTGCTGTTTCCTAGGAAAGTTTAATGCTCCTTGAATAGCACAATCGTGCTAAAAATTTCAGACTTACCTTTTTTGCTTGATTTTCGTTTGAATTAGGGTATGGGTGTTTTGCACACGAAGAATTATTCTTTATGCAATTTGTAGCTTACATTTGATAAATTCTAAAATATGTTCCGCCCGTTTGAGAAGAACTAAACATGTGACCTTTCCAAATAACTTTCAACTACATTAAAGTACACAATCAACGCGTGGATCTTTGCTTAGAAATATACTTACTTGATCGCGGACCTTCGGTGATGTAAACCTACAGCGATCTAACCAAGTCTCGGTCACAAGGAATATGAATTACAATACACCATCTAAGCTTGCAGTTCATTTTCAGAACGATGCTGAGAGGCGAATAGATGTTCTCCACTGAACGCATCGTTAAAAGTCTTCATCTTGGATTGGTAACACGTCTCATATGCGTTAATCTATTCACAGTCAGTAACTGTTCGGTTGACTGAATTCTGTGGCATCTACCCACGAGGCTAAAATTTATCGGTCTCAAAAATTTGCCCGTGTGATCGGCATACTACTATTATTTCGATGGTAGCAATCAATGATCGCATTCTCAGTTGAATGGGCGGATAAGAAATATGTTTTTTGTATAAAAAATATACGTTTATGTTTATATGCTTTGGTGGACTGAACACAAGTGTATGTTTTACCTACCGTGCAATGAAATGCGACTCAGTTCTTCCACGGTCGCGGATACGCATGATCGGAGATGCTCACATGGTAAATAAAAAATGAATAAAATCACCATATTCTACTTATTTTATATTGCCTAAACAAACAACGGACATGATTTGTTTGGATTCAACCTACATGTCTTATGCTAGTTACCATGGCAAACGTGTCCATTACGCGATGCAATAGGATATGACCATCCAACCGAAATAATCGCAGCTAATTTTGCTTGCATCCGAACGAGCACGGATAACATTTAGACTTACGAAACACGAGGGACAATTCCCCAAGACAGATGATTGATAATTCGGTTGGTCAATCTAAAACGAGTGCGATTCATCGGAAATAGTAAATTAAGCACACAGAAAATGGAATCACATTCGATAAGCATCTTCGGACGAAGAATTTAACAACGCATTAGTTTCATTCGATAGCGACTGTTCGGAACAAAAAGAGTGATGACAGTCATACGGAATCTGGTCAGTTAGATCTGCTCCGTAAACGACACATGGTTTGCAATAGATAATTATCGAGTATAGAATATGCATGTATATATACGGAATTGTTTTATTTGTTTTATTGTTTTGTACAATATTCGCCACTTTTATTGTGTCTTTCACATAAGTTTGACGGAAATTCGATAACAAATATTAAAGAAGGTTTAACGTCAAATCTTATGTGAAATATTTGGTCCCAAGCTGACCCGGCATTACACATTTGGTTCAACACCGATTGCTGGTGACGAATGAAACGGGACACAAAGTTACAGTGAGTCGATAACGGATAACGGAGGCTTGGAGGTACAAGTGCTTATTTTGTGCACGACTTTAATGCATAGCTTTGAACAGATGAAGAGAAAAGATGAGAGAATACGTTTGATTTAACAGACTTCGAAGATTGAACCCAAAATGTCGGGCGGGTTGTTGTGAAAATGAAGAATTAGATGGACAGATTAGTAGATAACAAGAACGAATTAACGTCGTATTTTTTTCTCGCGACACGGTTGAAACGTGAGTGTGGGCACAGTTTAGGTTTGGTAACACGCCGAGCAGTGACGAGTTGAATTTTACCACCAAATGATTGTTAGATCTGAGAGTCCGAACTTGTGAACAGTATGATAACACACGGTCAATGCACCTGACAATCGTCGGTCAATGAGATGAAAGTGCATTACGCGTGTTTTTGGTCACGTTAGGAATCATCAGCCATAAGGCATATAAGTGGCACTTGGAATTGGAACTCGAACCCGGGGCGAAGGATTGTAAGTCGGAATCTCTTACCAACTTGACCAAATGGACCGTTCGTTCTCGTTCGCATTGTAGGACCAAATAATGATAATGCTGACTGATACAGCTTCTATAGTATAATTTGGCACAAATCTGTAGGCTGTTTCGGTTAAGTACAGATTTTATGCAGTAAATGACCAAGTAAGGTAAATGGGATAGGAAGGAATGACCGAGTTTTCGTGCTAGGAGAACCGAATGAAGATTCCATTCATTCGACTTGACTGTTGATAAAAATTAGATAATTTCCTCGAGCGAACAAGACGTGGATTCTCATGAGACGCAAAAGTTACAATCTTGTCAGAATTCATGAAAACATCAAATGTCGTTTTGCCAATAAGTCTCGAAAGAAAACAAGTTTTCAAATTGTCCGGAAGAAAAAATACACCGTTATTGAGCCATGGTTCACGAGGGAGATGACATACTGAGTGGAACCGACAGACAGGAAAAGAGGATTTCTCACTAGTTCAACTGGAGCCCGTGTTTGAGATTCTCCGGTTGTGATCAAGGTTGAATTTAAAGGACGAGACGATATTCAGGCGGAATAGGTCGTAAAGCTCGGATGTGTAGATCGCGGGTTCGAATCCACCTCGCCATCGGTCGAAGTCCCCGCTTGGCCCTTGTTATTTCATTAATAAAGGGAGAAGAAAAACCGTCACGAATAAGACAGCACTCAGTCCCGTAGATCTGTGCCTTTCGCACAGAAACATTTTTAATCAGCAGATCCAGAATCCAAGGTCATTAGTAAACGTTTAAAAACAAACCTGAATCCGTTTGCACAAACAAGAATCGAAGACATGATTTGTAGAAAATGACATGCATGCGCACAACCACTTCCCCTTAGAGTACCCTTATCAGCCACACCCTACAAAAAGGGCGAGAAATTTGGAGATATTTTCAATTTCTGATTTGGAATTGCGTCTGCAGTAGACCAGTCACCCGGAGCGAACGATTGCAATTCGAGTGACATTCGTGTTAGGCTATTTTGACCGATTGTCAACGGCCTACTGAACTTCGTCAGTAGGATGCGAGCAACTCGTGACAGAGATTATTTACGTGAGTAGTGCATAAAAGATTTTTTCGTGAGCGGTCACGGTAAGGGGTGGGGGTTCGCATTGCAGGAGAAATTATGTTTTTCCCCAAGACAAACCTAGCGAATAATAAGCAACGTACCAAGAATACAAAAATTGTCTTCAGTACAGCACTGGTTTATTCACTGTGGATTACTAATGGACCCGAACATAAAGATGATAAAAGCATTGCTTCTCGAGTAATTAGTAAAGTAGTGTATCGCTTTATAAACTGGTAGTCTGACACGGTGGCATTATGGCGTAGATGTATCGTTGTATATGCTCGTCAGGCTACGGAAATGATTAGGTCACAATGTGTGTTCGTGTGTGTCTGTGGAGCACTCTTTTGAAACTCCTCATACGACAAAGTGTTAGTTTGACGCTTGATTGTCAAACAAGCCTTGGAAGTTGCTATTTTGTTCTCCTTTCCAAGCTTAAGAAGGAGCTATCCCATCATCATCATCCGAATCATCATCCTCATCATCATCATCATCATCAACATTCGAATCATCATCATCATCAACAGCCATCATCATCAGCCATCATCATCATCATCATCATCAGTCCTCCTCATCATCATCATCAGTCGTCATCGTTTTTCCCTGATCAAACACCAGCATTTTTAAAGCAATCGCCTTCATTGTGAATGTGATGACATTGTTGTCTACGAACTCGTAAAATTTCTTCGCTTTCAACGCAATGAAGAGAAAACTCGAATCAATTAAGAACGAAGAATAAACCATATCTGATTCGTTTGCTTAATTCCACCTTGTATAGGTATTTGAAAGGAAACGCCCTAAGCCCTATGGTCTCGTATAGGTGTACACTTTGGGTATTTTCTTTACTAAATTGTTTAGCAAGTACTGAAACACTGGTTCGTTTCCATTTTGTTCACTAACTGGTCGGTCACGCGAATTCGAACAAGTCAGGCAGATCGACGTATCCAAGTTGCAATTAGTCGAAATTGTAAAAACAAAAATCGATGAACTAATGATATTGTCGAAAGCTTATTCGTAAGGAGGTAAGCAACGGAGTGATTAGATGAACATCGTTCACACAAAAAGACCCCATCAAAAGCGCAATTTGAAAAAAAAATACGTACGAACAAACAATTTTTTAACATCTTATTCTGTTTTGTGTTGAAACACAGAGTGATAGAGTAACAGAGAAAGCCACGTCCAAGCTGCACTGTAATCGTTTTTTTAACGAGCTGTAATCATGATATATTTGGCATGAGTGAAGTAAACTGATTAATGATTTGTCAAAATAAATCATATTCTAATGTCTGCTTTGATGTATACTTTAAGCATTATTTCAAAGCATACTGTACGGTACTGTGTTGATCTGATATTTTTCTAGTTTGATTTTCGAGAACAACACTATTCTAGGACTGGTTCCCTTGAAATCGTTTAATCATCTTCTACTCTACTTCATAGCATTTGGAATTTCTAACCATAATTGGACACACTGGATATACCACATCTGTTCTCTCCTTGAGCGTTGCTATCGGCATCATGCTCCGATTTCGGTAAGTCATCCAAACACTTTCACTCCGATTTGCTTTTTGTCCAGTAAATGTATTGTGTACAAAAAATTGCTTGCCATGACAACACTGTTCGTCAACCGAAAACCAATGAAAGATTGCAAATCTGTTTTAAATTTGCAAAAACTCATTTATTAGTGGTGCTTATCCACCGCACCCAAACTGGGATGCGAACACGGAACGATCGATTGGGAATAAAATATCTCAGATTTTAGGCAAACTAAGCACGAGTTCAGCAGTTTGGTCACGATCAGTGTGAAGTGTCCGTAATAATTCATACCAAGGATGCATTCTGACATCTAAATAGTACACTAGACGTCGAAAATGAACGAGGAATACTTTTATTTTCTAACCTCTAACCTTTGACTACTCACGGTGATCAAACGGATCTGTGAAAGTAGCTACTGGTAAACCGAGATCACTCAGTGCATTGGAAGGACACCAGATGCATAGCAACAGACCGTGTAACTGACGTTGTTTGTTCGGGGGATGGGAATTCAGTGTAATAAATCCATTCATTATGAGATAAATATGACTGAAACTGTAAAAGAAGCAACATTTGTTGTACATTCAGTAGGGGAAGGTTTATTGCAAATAATTTTCTACCTACCCCCGCCCAAAGTGAATGTGCTAATCAAACGATTCAATGAAAGCAAAACTTACGCTTTCGACGATATTCACGTGTCATTTAATAGATATTAGATTTGTGAATGTTGTCTGTGTGTTGGGTACCAGAGACAGTTGCTTTATTATAGTATCAAAGATTGATTTCTTTTCTAGTATCGTCCTTTAGAAAAGGTATGATTGAGTATATTAATCACACAACGATGAAGTTTATTCATTCCGACTTAGGTCGGAACGTAAATGAACGTGACGAGAAGCATTCAAATGAAAAGCCACATCGAGTAGTGTTCAGATCATAGGTTGCCTGTCAAACGTGCTCATTCAAATGGAATGCAAATTCGAAAGCCCGTTCTCGATTTTATTGTCACTGGCAAGAGTCAAGAATGAATCAATTTTATTTCTCGTGCCAAATGTACGGTTGTTCGATGTCCTCGAATCTTATTTTGGATCAGGTGTTTTTAGACTTTTAATTGTAAAATTTTTCAACACGGTCACCTGCCGGTAGGAGACAATTCTGTACCGCCGCCGTGTAGACCTGATGGGGATACGTGCGATGTCGCCATGTGCTGACATTCGACAAAACTTCATGCATGTGTTAGCAATATGAGATTATGCGTGTTTAAATGAAATAATTCACCATGTGATATCATTATTCAAATCAACATTAAGAAACCATGGAAGTACTGCACAAGTGTTTCATCTAACTTGCTAGGAATCACGTGCATTGCGTATCCATCACGATCAAGCTGGAACGCGAACCTGAAACAAAAGATTTTGAGTTGAATGGATTAGCCATCACACTACCGGGAAGGCTGTCGACGGTTTGTTGAACTTCACCACACGATGATGATGTTGCACCTATCGACCAGTGAGTAGAGCTTTGATATCACACGGTGATTCATTTCACAAAACTCTGCGCGCCCATCTGGAATTGTAACGTTTAAGACGTTTGGCGCACAATCGTTGATCTTTGACCCTTGACGCAGCCCGATCTGGGTGGATACTCTTTGCCAACAAGAATTAAGCATTTGTGTAATAGTTCGATGATTATTTAATGGTCACATGAGCGTTGTTTCCCCATTAAGATGAGTTTTCGTGTAATCCCAAAAAGAAGAATTATGTTTTCCATCCAACTAACGGAACATTAATCATTAACTCGACGAACATGCATCCCACGATCAAAATCCCCGATTAGATCAAATTGTCATAAACTCTCGCCAGCGGGTTGTAGAACCAACCAAATAGGGCAGTGTATACGCAGGAAATTCACCAGTATAATGGTATTTCCGTGAAACTAGAGAGTGTCGAAACAAATCTAGACAAACCATGGTGAATATGAGAATAAGAATAGAGACCCTAAATGAGGCAAGATAGAGCAAACGGACTGTAAAGTGGCTCACAACGAATGAACACTTCTAATGTCGACAGTTTGTGACTGCAATGCTTAGCCTATAGTCCACCCAGATGAGTTCGAATGCCCAGAGTTACGTTTAAGGTGTTGCAACAAAAATGTTTGAAAACAATCTCGCCAGGTTTAATTTCTCGCTTCCATGATGTTATCGAAATCGAAAATGTGAACGGACAATTGAGAGTGTCACGATGTCCGTTGCTAGACAAAACTTTTGGGTTTTACGCGATGTTGTTTGCATGGTTTCACACGTGTGTTTTGATCGTGTCTGTCGAAACGTCGGCACAAAATAAAACCATCTGACGTACCAAACAGTATTTGCGTTTGTTAGACCAAAATAAATTCCAAGTGTCTACAGGAGTACATAGCAATAGCAACAATAACACGTGCTAGTCTGAATTGCAAACGTGTTTAATCGAAACATGACAGGGGTTCGTTCTTCTTGCATGCAAATTGGTTCTTTTATGGCTGCCCTGCACAAGCATATTAGGCTGTCCCGGAGCAGAAATTGTCATGCTCTAATAGACGACACCTTACAAATCAGTAAATCTGTTCCTATCCTATCAAGGGTGTTGATGAAGTTTCCTGTCGGTTTCCCCTTTTTCAGACGACTTCGTTGTGTACGAAATCGGATACACATCAATCTGTTCTGTGCAATTATTATACGTGGAATTTGTCATTTTCTGCAGATTGTCAATTTGGAAACCACGGTAAATTACATATTATTAAATAATCGTGCGATATTGATTTTCACGTTTAAAATGAATACCTTTCCAATATGATCAGATAAAAAACAACGCATTTGACGATTCGTTTTCGTCGGTTATTTAAGTTTAATCAGCTGCATTTTACTGTGACAAGGTCAGGATATCGGTGAACTACCCCTAGTGGGATGAGTGACAGGAGTTGAGAACTGATCAACGGTGAACGTAGTTCAAAAGTCATCTTTACATATGCATTCTACTTTCGGTTTACCATCTTCGCTCACCTATAGAAATTAAGGGGATGCCAAATAAGAAATACAACATCGGTAGTTACGATGTGCCTCCATAATACCCTCAAACTCGTTGATAGCTCAAAACCTAGTGCCTTCACATGGATTTCACCCTGCTAATCTGTTATCTTTTATCTTTTGCTTCCTTTATTAATGAAATAACAATGTACATCCTTTTTTCAGCAGCGGGGCCGCGGCTAACAAAGGGCTACCAAGGGGAGAAGTTGATTGGTAGTGGGCGGATTCGAACCCGTGACCTTGACGTCCGAACGCGACGACCTTATCCGCTTGGTCACCGCCGCTATCCTGCAACAACAGTTGTCACAGATCGTTAGATAGATAGGCTTCGGAATTAGTAATATTACTGGCAGTGATGGTAACGGCAATACTACTAGTACTACTACTACTACTAATAATAATGATAATAATACTTATGAGGTATGACCGTTTTCGGATCAGAACGAGAGTGTGCGCCAGTACATGCCGTCCACAAAATCCTTCTCCACGCCGAGACGAATTATTGCAAAACAGAATATCTTGGAAATTGGCAACGGATGGGACAACAATATAAACGTCCACGGTCTCTTTCCCTAATGCTATAAATGTAGCTCAGTTTGCCGGATGATTTTTAGAGCACAGAGACCATTTACTGAAATCACTTGAAGACACGACCCTTGGAGATGCTAAACAATCCAGTAGAAGGTAGTTACCGGGAAAAAAGTTTCAACAAAAGCCATTCCGGAAGTATAGTGTGGGAGATATTTCAGTTGTCAGCGCTGTATAACCCGTCTTCACGAACCAATTAGATGCGTTCAGATGGCAGGCGGTGTCCAAGCAGATACGGTCGTGGCGTTTGGACGTGAAAGTCATGGGGTCGAATCCTCCCCACTGCCGGTCAATTTCTCCTCTTGTCAGCCCTCTATTGGCCGCGGCCCCCTTCCTGAAAAATGATGTACATTGTTATTTCATTAATAAAAAGGAAGTACACGATAAGAGATGAAAGATTTAAAACTGGATGGTCCGTTCGCCCAATGCAAACACTTGCAAACAAGTAGACACTACAATCTGAAGATCTATCACGTGGGAAAACTGCCCGAAGAACGATCATCAGACGAGTAAATAATCTAAACATGGGTCTTCTTAAAACAATTACCAACTTCCAACCTCGAATCTATGTCCCGATCTACAACTTCTTCTATCCACCTCAGTTGACAAAGTCGTCATTCGGTTCGTCAATCAATCACTGTATTTCGCCTCGAATTTCATAACTCTCTTTCTTATTCAATTTCCTATATCACAGTCATTCCTGATCACATGGTGTCATATCAAATTGAATTTGTTGCCAAAAACGCGTTTTCTTGTCCATCCCGTTTTAGCTTATTCTAGGAATAAAGAACAAAGAAAGAGGCCAGGTTCCAACTCCTTCGTTCCTTTATCGAGTCAGTGTGAAACGTTTTTGGCTTAGTTCCTAAACGGTAAAATGCCCGTGAATCGTTGTAGACACTTTTGTACATAGCAGTCAAAACTTTTGAAATGTCCTAATGCACATGGGAACTTTGGAGCTCATTCTGAGAGCGTCTGTGGACTGATACATCCACGTCAGTGCCTATTCACCGTAATCCACTGCGCAATCGTTGGGATGTTCGGACAAATATGTTCTACCAGAGGTTACATTGATTACACATATTGTAAAACAAGTCACACAATCGTGACCGGTAAATGAGCGAATCGAATTATATGAGAGAGTAACGGCATCCATGCCAGTAGCAAAAGGATCGAACCGACTTACGCAATTTACACTCCGACCTCCGTATGATGTATAGTAATCACTCAGAACATTCTACTCCCGCACTCAGCAACAGAACGTGCTCGGTAACTTCCGTTTGATATTGCTGTTTGCAAGAACGGCAGTCGGTTAGCTGTATGCGAATTTTACGACATTCAGATGAACCTCTAAGACCGACCGTTCCGTAGTTACGTGCCAGGAAATCAAGCAGAATTAACAAATCTGCAAATTTTTGGTCATTTGTTCCACCCCCCCCCCAATAGTGATAGAATGCGAGCACGTGAATACAAAAAATTAGCAAACAGATATGATCCATCCATTTTGATTTTCGTTGAAAAATCTCTTTCAATCGGAGATCGGAATCAATTTGAGCAAAACGTTCCCCGTTTGGTAAAGTGATCAGTTGGATTTCGGAGGTCGGTAAATGACGTGAGAAAATGCAATTTAGAATAGATTTTCCGCTTTATAACGGTACTTTGCAGACAAGTCGATGGTTTGGATAGCCATTGTGATGTCCAGGATTCTCGAAATTTGGAAATTGTCGATAAACAATGTACTTTTTCGAGCGGATTAGCTATCGTCTGTCACAGTATGACAAATCGCGGTCACGTGCTCGTTAGATTCAATTGCCATGCTTGAACAGCGGTCATCGAAGTGGCCGCTGCGATTTGACAAATCCTTCTTGTCACTTTAACAGGCTCGTTCAGGCGAAGTTGACAAACGTCGAATAAACTATTCGTAAAAGTTCTCAAATATTCGCATTTATTGGACCAAAAGTGGTCTGTCCTTCTATATTGCACCAACTAACAACCAACAAGATGCTTTGCTATTCCCTATTCAAGCTGAGGACTAGTTATCCATTGCTGACCTTATCAACGAACCGGTACAATTACCCCGGGGGATGAAGCGCTCGAAATTGGTTGTTCGAACAAAAAAATACACGTGTAGTTTCAGGAGATTTGTTATCGTTTCACTGGTTTCATTACATGTCTTCCCAACACATTTTGTATACGTATTCAACCCTCACGTTTTTGGAGATCTGACACAGTTGGTCCATTACCTAAATTACGAAGGTTTCGTATTCCGGTCAAATGTTTTCATCACTTCAGCCTAACATTCTGTGATCCCGGACGAATAGGATATGGTGTCGCTAAAGGCTTACCTTCATCTGTCACTAGTACCAACGTCCTATTTAGGTGTGGCGGCAGACTTTGATTTCGTTCGCACCTCTTGTTCATCATACCACAAACGGTTTAGGTCTAACCAACCAAATTGTCAGATTTGTTATTTTGGACATTTCTTACGTGTCTGATTTTGTTCCAACTCCCCTGCACTCTGCCTAACTTAAATTGCATGCCTATACCAACCGAACTCCACGAATATGACAACTATCCACATCATTGATCTACAAATCTCCGGTCATCCAAGAACCTGGTTGTTGACCCAATTGGATTGAATAATCCGCACGAGTATAAATACAAAATGAATATCACTACGATTATCTATCCAGACTGGACAGCAACATCCAGGCTTGCCATGTTGATAACAGACTGGAAGAGTACAGACTTTACGCTGTCTTAGGGTAACACAAATGAGTGTGTAGGTCTTGTTTTATTGCGCTATGGAATCATTCCAACCAATTGGAATCATATCGTTTTCGTCCGATTGCAACCACGTTTGGTGGAAATTTATAAGTCCACATGGCACAATGTGTGACCGATCTCTCCGAGAGGGGTCACAGATTGTTACATAGACAGTCAAAAAAACATTTCTCATCCCCAATCTGTTTGTTCCTTGTACCATTTCAGTGGCTTTGCAAAGCGATAACCGTATTGAACACCTATACAATCGAAGCGACCTATTCATGGGTGTTTGTCGAAGCACTTTTTTTACACAATACCGTTCTAGTTCACGTGATGAACGAGAGCAGTATTTCATTGGCTGTCTACATTTCAATTGGATGGGGTAAGTGACTGACCGGTTTATTTCTGTGTCAACGTACATAAATCAACAAACACTCGGAAGAAGGGCAAAACGAATAAGATTTAGTTCACATGTGACAATTTGCTATGATCTGATAACAGTCATTCGAAAAAGGGCATCTTTTTGGAATGATGTTGAAAACAATATTTGATCAACAATTTGAAGATTTCTTACAATGGTCCATTGGGAAACTTTTCAATTGATGGTTCCTTTAACGCATGTCACGTGAACGTGTCACTCACAGTGACAGTGTTCTATCGTTCGTAGAACCATTCTAGTCAAATTCGTGGACATGAATAGGGAATAAAAAGAAAAAATAACCCGAAACAGGCTTATCGAAATTGTTCAGAATAAATCAACTAATCGGAACACGAATTTTGTTTACAAAACAAACCCGTTTGATTAAATTGTTACCAGTTTTGTTTAGGTACCGCGCAAATGAACACACCCGCAGAATAGAATGTTGCTGGTCTGGTGTCAGTAATTGGAAAAAAATATTCACTAAAGATAAATTTGATGTTTTTCTTTGTAACTAATGGGGACAAATACTATTCTCGCTCGAATAATCTTCTATGAATGGTCAACAAAATCATTGAATATTCCGTCTGACTTTGTGCAAACCCGTACTCAATATCGGCGTGTATGACTGAATCATGTTGGTGCTATTGCTAATATCAAAACAGATGTTGAGGTTAGAAAAGTATTTCGGGTCATGTGATCTATTCATCGAGTGAGAGCTTATTGAATACGCTATCAGATACCGAACGCGCAGGGTGCAACTTGTCCTGGAATGGTAAGGAAAAACTCTGTGAAATTTAACGCACACGTGAGCAACGAGTCGACATTTCATAGGATCATCTGATTCTTCTTGCCAAGGGGTTTTGCCAGTTAGGGGTCCTTTTTCTGTTATATTTTGGCTACTTAAAAAAATGGTGAGGTAAAAATTTCCGGTTGATGTGTAAATACCCATCGAATAGCAAAAACTGAGAATCCAATTAGCTTAGAGATTAGACAACAATCAAAGGATAGTGGGTTGAGACTTGAGTAAAAAACGTTGCTGTCAAATTAATTCCGAATTCGGCAAAACCCAACCTGTTTTCAACTATATCGATCAAATAACAGATAGACAACAATTCCCGTTCCCATTGAAATCACAGACTCGGCTAGACTCGACATACTTGACGGCGTGATAATCTCTAGACCTATTGAATACTACCTAATATGGTAGCCAGAAAGGCTGCTGGTTGCATGACTTACAATCGACTCATCTGAAGCCTCACGTGAATCCAAACGTCTCCGTCCGAAAGTGTGAAACCATAAATAAATATATATATATATACATATATTTGAGGAGGCGTACACTGGGTTAATACGTTTATCGTGACGTTTCAATCCAAACTAGGACTCGTTGTCAAACGCGAGTGATATATATATATATATATATATATATATATATATGCAGATATGGAACCACTGTGCACAAACGGGCCATGAGGTCAATATCAACAATGCAAAGGTAGTTAGCCGGGCAAACAGAAAGGAGGAGCAACTAACTCTCGAAGCCCTCTACTCGAATAACTCGTTCAGTCGGCATGTCGAGATTGATAAACATTGAGTCATCTTAACAAAGCTGAATCGAGAGACAGACAGAAGGACAGTACACCAAAACGAACGGAACTAGCGATCCCATTCAATCGCTCACTCACGTTTGACAACGAGTCCTAATTTTAATCGCAACATCACAATAAACGTTATAACACAGTGTACGCCTTCTAACCTCTAGTATGTATGTCTCATTAGGCATTCTGCCCTCATTCCTAAGGTTGGCTCAGTCCAAATAACAAAGAATTATCAAAGAATCACAGTTGTGTTTCTTCTGTGGACTCTTCGACGAACAGCTTCCATGCACACTCCTGACTCCACAAATTCGATTCTGGTGAGACATGCCACTTCGGAGTGTACAAGCATAAGGATGTTTGGACAAGAGAGTACCGGGTACGCATATCTGATGAGCGACAACAACTGCGAAATCGTGTGCTCCAGGGAAAATTCTGTTCATTCATACCGATACTACTTACTACTTCTATATCCATATATATGTATACATGCTTTCTGGATAACTGCAAAGCATGTGGTGCATTATCGAAAAGTTTGCCAGTTCGAGCTGAAATAAAAGCAGGCACATTGAAAAATATACTTTCTTAGGCTGCGGCGTACAGGAGAGCAGATTATTCATATGATATATGCACAAGTTTCGAAAAGACCTATATAAATATATATAAATATATATATATATATATGCAATGTCATCCATGTTAGAGCAAGGATAACGGCAGCCTTATCGAAACGGGACAAATTATGTCAATATTGTGGTCGGTTCCCTCAGCGCTGGAAACGTCGTCCGTGGGTCAAAAATCGGTCAGCTTCAGATTGGATTGAAGTAGCAACAGTTCTCTGCACAATGTCTGGAAATGAACAGCATTTGCCCGACAAAATATATGGTTGCTGATTTCATCCCAACTGACAAGAGCAATGTCAAGGAAGCTAAGATTGCGGGTCGATCGTCTTTCGATTTTCTACCGGTGTTTGTCATGCTAACTGAAATTCATGAAGACGTTCATAGGCTGAAATGATTGGCTTCAAACTGGATTAGGTTTGTTGCAGTACTAGTGTTGACAACTGTACATTGTGTCCTGGATTGTACATGCATAGTACAGTACGTAATTACCCCGGAATCTAGTCACTTTCGTCCATTTCTCAGCTCGTACTGAAACGCATGCAGACTAACGAATCATGTGATCTTTGATGCAATATCCAGAAATGCATGTTCCGGAAGCCAAACATATCTGTTTTCTTTGCAAGTTGAACATGCTAATCGAAAGCAAGGAAAATACCGGTAAAATCGACCTATTTATTGACTGTTTTGCTTGTTCGAGAGCATCTGAGTCCCAGCAAAATCGAGATCATGCATGAATTCCGTTCTAAATAGACTCCGACAAAGATAATATTAGTGAATTTTTCAGACTAACGAGCTTAAGAGTTTCAAGACCCTTTTGAGAGGGTCACAGACTTGGGGGGGTGGGGTGGAGTATAACTCAAACAAATACATTTTGTAATCCTTAGTAGAATTCTGCCAATTCTCGTGGCGATCAACACTTATACTATGGGAAGATACCTGAACAATTAGTGATCAGACGATAATTCGATTTTGATAACTTGATTTCTGAATTACATTGTCGTACCTTGTTTACCAATAACAATCGAACACCACTTCATCCCGCGGTGAGTGGACACTGATAGACAGGCACATAGGTGCACCATGCTAATATTCGTTTTCTTTAGCTTTCGGATTTCACACTAAAGATACGTATTCACTTGAACTTGTCTTCTCCAATGAAATTAGGCCCGGTTTCTAGCCAGTTAAATTAGGCATTTATTAGCGTTCCAACATGAACTTACTCTCTATGGTATGTAAATATATTCCAGCCCTTTTTGCCCGTGAACTGATACTTCGTTCTTACTATATACATATATAAGTAGTAATGTACATATATATATATATATATATACATATCAGCACATATATATATATATATATGTGCACATATATATATACGAAAGTAAAACTACACTTACAAATTCCAAGTGTGATATGCATTGAAAATTTGCAAACGTACCACTCTAGTTTTTAGGATGATGAATAACTCATGGGTTCCATTTGAGTCGACAAACTGATGCTTGGAGAAATTACTATTTCATTTGAACGACAAAATAACATTTATCTTTTGTCACGAATTTACTCTGACAAGAAATCCGTTAGTTCGTTTGGGGAAAGCTAGCAGAAACCGACACGGAAAGAAATAAGCGGACGGACGAATTTCTTGTCANTTATTTCATTAATAAAAGGAAATAAAAAAAAGACAAGTTGGATTTGAAGTGAGTTGACAGGTACTAATAATAGAATCTGCGCTGTTCACTGTTTGGCTGCAGGTTGGTGGGTATTTCGAATACTAATCATGCAGATATGACACATCTAATTGAAATAAATAGGTTTTAAATTTTGTCATTTCATAATGTTACGTTGATCGTTGACTTCCATGTGGCGTTTTTCATTGCGTCAGATGATTGCAAATATAGCACACGATACGGTTGACGAGTGTTTGCAACACGTGACTCGTAAACCCGTTAAAAATCTTCATTAAAATTAATAAACAGTGATAGAATATTTTCTAATCCGTCACCGAATACTCGATTCCTAACCTATCCGTTGCTCATTTGAGTGTTGTATCCAATCCCAACGATACTAGACAAATAATAACTATCAATAAACTCCAAGCGACAAATATTTTCAACGCGCAAATTCGATGTTCTGCGCACGTGCCGATTTGAACGAACAGCAGGCAGCAGATTTGTGCGATACCATCGCTCGTGAATCGAAGGCAAACCGGTAGTCATTTGAACAATTGTTCTTTTCACCTAAAATGACGTGCATGTGTTTGTTAGGAATATAAGAAGAATATAGTTTTTCTAAACAACTTGTCGTTTGGTTTGATTTTAAAGTTGACGAACTTTCGATTGAATTCGGTCCGGATAATGGTACCATAACTAATGATTCCAGTAAACTCCTTTCTTCGTTATTCTTCAAAGCAAAACCCTGTAATTTTTTCACGAATAGGAAGGGTCTTTTGCGTTACACTGAATAATATTGATCGGAGTTACTATTCTGAAATCTGACGTTTCGAAACGGCCATTCATGTCAGCTAGATCATGCGGCATTGATTAAAGAGGACAAGGTTGGTCTAACAGTCTGACGGAAGTGTTTTTCTAAACAGTTATGATTCTGTCTCGGTGGATTTGGAGATTTGTGTTGGTCGTACTTCACGTTGTTGTTTCCCACGGGTTTTATTCGCTGAGCTTCGTGTTTAGATCGCAAAAGTTTCACCACCAGTTGAGGTGACATCGTCAGTGCAAGTGCGCGGTTGTTGGGGTGCCTCTCTCTCTCGTGGCGCTTGAACGTGAAGGTCGCGGGTTCGAGTCCTTCCACCGCCGGTCAACTTCGCCACTTGGCAGCTCTCTGCTGGCCGCGGCCTTCTTCCTGAAAAAATGATGTAAGCCATTATTTCATTAATAAAAGGAAATAAAAAAAAGACAAGTTGGATTTGAAGTGAGTTGACAGGTACTAATAATAGAATCTGCGCTGTTCACTGTTTGGCTGCAGGTTGGTGGGTATTTCGAATACTAATCATGCAGATATGACACATCTAATTGAAATAAATAGGTTTTAAATTTTGTCATTTCATAATGTTACGTTGATCGTTGACTTCCATGTGGCGTTTTTCATTGCGTCAGATGATTGCAAATATAGCACACGATACGGTTGACGAGTGTTCGCAACACGTGACTCGTAAACCCGTTAAAAATGTTCATTAAAATTAATAAACAGTGATAGAATATTTTCTAATCCGTCACCGAATACTCGATTCCTAACCTATCCGTTGCTCATTTGACTGTTGCATCCAATCCCAACGATACTAGACAAATAATAACTATAAATAAACTCCAAACGACAAATATTTTCAACGCGCAAACTCGATGTTCTGCGCACGTGCCGATTTGAACGAACAGCAGGCGGTAGATTTGTGCGATACCATCGTTCGTGAATCGAAGGCAAACCGGTAATCATTTGAACAATTGTTCTTTTAACCTAAAATGACATGCATGTGTTTGTTAGGAATATAAGAAGAATATAGTTTTTCTAAACAACTTGTCGTTTGGTTTGATTTTAAAGTTGACGAACTTTCGATTGAATTCGGTCCGGATAATGGGACCATAACTAATGATTCCAGTAAACTCCTTTCTTCGTTATTATTCAAAGCAAAACCCTGCAATTTTTTCACGAATAGGAAGGGTCTTTTGCGTTACACTGATTATTATTGATCGGAATTACTATTCTAAAATCTGACGTTTCGAAACGGCCATTCAGGTGAGCTAGATCATGCGGCATTGATTAAAGAGGACAAGGTTGGTCTAACAGTCTGACGGAAGTGTTTTTCTAAACAGTTATGATTCTGTCTCGGTGGATTTGGAGATTTGTGTTGGTCGTACTTCACGTTGTTGTTTCCCACGGGTTTTATTCGCTGAGCTTCGTGTTTAGATCGCAAAAGTTTCACCACCAGTTGAGGTGACATCGTCAGTGCAAGTGCGCGGTTGTTGGGGTGCCTCTCTCTCTCGTGGCGCTTGAACGTGAAGGTCGCGGGTTCGAATCCTTCCACCGCCGGTCAACTTCCCCACTTGGCAGCCCTCTGCTGGCTGCGGCCCCCATCCTGGAAATTGACCTACATTTTCGTTTCATAAATAAAAGAAGTAAAAGGCAAAAGGTAAAAGGTAAAAGGTAAAAGACCAAACCGATAAAGTCTTGCTTGGTTTCACCATACTATTGCGTTCAGTCAAAAGAAACATCGGTACAGTTTAACAGTATACGCCAGTATATAACAAGTTTCGTACGTTGTATCCCTAGTCGACTCACACTAGATCGGTTTAAATGATAACATTGTTGGTTTGAGCAACCTCGATGTGTGAACCCAAATGAGAGAAGAAAAACAAATGAAATGTGATTCATGGTAATGTTACAGAAATTCGCGGATTAAAATCAATTTTAAGACAGACTGGTCGCAAGTGGTCGGATTTAATCGACCAAATTAGCGCGACACCCAGGAAGATTCTAGATTGACATGACCGAACGAATACAAATGAATGCGCTTTTTGTTTGCAATTCTAAAGATTTCGGTGATGAAATATCTAATTGTGGCTCGTGATTCATTTCAAACCCCTTCAACTAGGCTTCTGTTGCAGTCGTCAGACACGTTCTTCCACCAAGGGCTCTCACATTCTCGGTTCTTCCGCTTTCTGTGATTAGTTTCATTCACAGGCTTTAAGTGACTCGATGGTGGACCTATAAACCTATCGGATTTTCTTTATTTAGGGTGAAATACTTCGGCAGTTTTGCGATTTTTCAATCGTCGATTAGTTGACACAATCAGCCACTGGTCGTACTGATTTTTAGAATCCGACATAACAAAAGGGCTAGTGAAATTCATTACTTCAATTTACTTGATTTCTATTTGACAGTAAAACTATTCCTACACCGGTGATCATATACTACGGGTTATGGTATCGGTCTTTGTATGGTCAAACGAGCAGCTTACTCGAAAAGATCGATCGAGCTGATAAGTCAATATGAAACCTAATCTATGTGTTAGATTAGTGATGTTTTGAGCTGGGATTAATGTGCCCGTACGATAGTAAACTGGACGACGCTTTGCTATCAAGATAGTCAAACAATGAGCGGTTTATCGCTCGAAATCAAATCGAGGAAACAATTCACAGCCTGTCACCATATCGCAGAGAGATTTCATAGGGTTATCTGAAAAGCTCCTATTAGTCTAGTCGAAAACTCAATGGCGAAATTTAAATTGCATCAACCATACAACCAATTTGACAAATCCGTAACCGCGGGTTTCGGTACAACGATAAGACTAGCATCTGCCTTTTTATCCTTTACGTTTCATTTTATTTATTGACGTACTAACCGTGTAGATCATTTTCAGGAAAATGACCACGGCTAACAGACGATTCCAAAGTGACGAAGTTGATCACCGCATCCAAACTTCACCACTGCCCACCCATGTCGTGTTCAGCCGGACAAATGAAGTGTACAAATAAGTGCTCAGCACCAGTAGTGCGCCACACGCACCGCCGCCCTACGATCGTAGTCTTTCTCGACTTGAAAGGTGCTTTCGACTCCGTGG
>LUCM01009739.1:54515-69593 GCA_008360955.1 Fasciolopsis buskii | reverse complement strand
GGATTTGCCGACAAAGATGATCATCCGACCGCTTATCATTCTGGTCAACTGACATTCGAGACGGAACTGGGCAGACGATCGAGTCGTAAACCACAATTAAAACAACCTCGTAGCACGATTTGTATACGAAAACCGTTCAGACGAAGCAGTGCTTTTATTCAGCCTGTGGGTCCCCGGCGACCGTCCCCACTTTGCCAGCAGAAAGTGTAATTCCTCAAGTGTACAACAAACGAGATATCTACTGATAACTGGCAAATATGCTAAGTCAACCACCCGCTCTTCATTTACCATTTTGGTTCGAAAAACAGTAAAAAACTGACAAAAATACGAATTGTATGATTCAGACCAGCAGGACATTGTTAACCTGCGTTTTGCTCGAACAGTGTATGTGGCTTGTGACCGATATTGTTGTAACTAAAATCTGCTTCTTTAAAAGTAGGACAGATGAGTTGTTCGGCTCTTCAACTTCGGACGTCCCAGCGACATGTACAGACGAATTCGCTGACTTACGAAACGTACGAAGTCAGATAACAGGTTTGTCGTGTGTGTGTGTGTGTTTGTGTGGGTTTGTGTGTGTGTGTGTGTGACCTTGCCGGTTCCAGACTTGCCAATTGGTGGTCGAAGACAGTGATCCTTCATCCCTGCAATTATTATTTCGGTCTATTGAAATTCATTCATTAGTTTTCTAATGACAAGATTCTATTATGCATAGCATGGACAAATAAAGTATGTGAACAGTACAGTTGATTTTATTGGTGTTTTTAATCAATGAAAATATGTAGCCTGCTTCTTCAAATGCGTTCGGTTGGTACGCTTCTTTCAACCTGTTCGAAAAGGTTCAAAAACAGACACTAGTGTTTCCCCCAGTCTGTGGATAACCGTGTCGAAGCTTCGAATACCAGTCAGTAGTGTTATTTTGCAAATAACTTGCTAACATTCCACCGGACTAGAAGTTTGTAAGCGGTGGAAATTTACGGATATCAACTGATGTTCGAGTAACGGACTGGGTTAGTGTATGTACATTTATGCTACTAATAATACCGTTTTATCCGTGAGAGAATTTTCGTGTGTTTCTATTCGTCCGGGCAAAACATTGAAATTCGAAGTTCGAGGAATTAACGTAAAGAAATAAGTGGCTGTTCCGCATTTAACACAACGACGAGACTAATGGAGTATCTTGGCACCCGAAACATTGAATCTGTGATTCAGACGGTCGGTTTAATTGCAGAGAAGACCAACACATTTCCCTATTTTGGACCAGCTTAAAAAGTATGCCGGAAAATACTAATCAAAGGTGATCAGAAGCTGAATGAATTTGTTTAAGCACTAAAAATGTATTCGAAATTGGGAATATTCATTCGAGATAAATATCGATCTCCATGTCAATGGGTGTTGAAACAACCGTACCCTTGGCCCTTAGTGAAACGGTAATTCAACAAAACAGAAGGTGCCGGAAAGGAAGGTGGGAAAAACGAACATTCAAGTTGCATCTTAGGCATTTAAACACATTCTTGTTTCCGAGCCGATTGTCTACAAGGAATTTCTGTCCAATATTTGATCATCTGCTTAGCCGGTCGGAAAAACTGGATCCTTAAGGGCTTATTCCCCACGCAGTTGCTTGGAATTCTCATAACGGATAAAGCATTCATTATGAATGACCATGTTATCAAAGCGTCAATCGCTGAATCATTTAGTATCAAACTGGAACTCAAGTGAAAGCACATTGTACAGTTGTTTTATACGTGGATGCATATCCATCTCCCCTTGCACTGGGATGCACATCTCGGATCGATAATCATGAGTCGAATGCCTCAGCAACGATGCTTCCATGGTTTCCGAATGGTGAATCCGTCAATGAGCCTGTAAGCTGAATTGGTTGGAAATCATATTGAATCACTTACTGTTAATATTATCATTGGATAATTAGTGCAATTTAGAATGAAATGGTATCGTTAGTTCATTATTCCAGATGGACACTTGATGATGGAATATCATGAACGGTTGCCAACACGTTGCGAAGTTTTGAGTTCTGTGCTAGTTTTCGAAATTCTTTTATAAGAAATAACAGCGGTCCCAGGCTGTCCTGTTAGGTTGGCAACTAAAATCAGAAGGTATGGTTATGAGGTTTACACACACACACACACACACGACGGATATTCGAGATGAAGCTGAGAAGGTCAATGAACTCGGTTGCTTATGACTGTTGTTCGTCCCATGCCAGCTCCCAATGTGCTCTTGATGTTCAATTAAATCTGTCGTTGACGATCGGTACAAGACAGCGAGAAAACCTGATGTGATTATTCGCTATCCGATATAGCTAGTCCTGGCAAAACTTTCGAATCAGAAATCTCAAACAGATGTTGAAGACAAATTTCCAACTTGGTATGGAACTACATTTGTTCCAGTTATTTCGTGAAACCCTATCGTACTGTTATTGGGACGTACGAAGTTCGCATATCAGTGCCACTTATTTGTTAATTATTGTGTAATGCTTCAAATTGGGCGCAAATTTAAACGATGTGTCTTCCCATACGTTTGAGAACACAACACACTTGACAGGGGAACGAACTCGGTTCCAGATCGACACACTGACATTGGTTTCCTCTAACTGTCCAGCGAATCACAATTTATGACTTTGAGAATTTATCATTAGCATAGTCAGACAGTCGGCGACTGGAATTCCGATGACATTGCCAAAGCAGTGTTGGTCTCGTTGTACAGCTGAGCAATGTGGACGTCGAGGGCAAAAGATGTAAGAAGACATTCGAGGCCTGAACGTAAGTGTCTTTGTCGTATTGGTAAAATATGCCCCTAGGGGCGGGAGCCTGAGTAACTCGGAGGTAAGGCTTGACGTACTGGGCCCTAGCATTTAATCTCTAGATTTATCACTGTGTATCAATCGGATACGAAAAGTCGAGACAAGTTCTGCATATGCCTACATAGTATCGCCTCGCTGCACAGTATTCTATGTGGTTGGTTATACATGGAAGATGAATCGAGATAGCTGATCAATCATATGACAGGTGTGAGAAATCTGACCAGTCAACTGTTTCGTGTAAGTCCAATCAGATCACCGGGTTTGGATTCATACGATCTTTCCTTCTCCGCGATCCACCCACCCCCCTCATCAAGCGACGATTCTTCATTCTTTGTTGCTAATTCACTATTTCTTCTCTGCTCAGACTGTGCTTTGAGATAGGGCAACCAAATCCATCACACAGTGCTAGAAGGCGAATGGTTACTTGATATCGAAATCGAACTGAACAGATGACTTACGGCTTTGGTTCCAGTCCAACGGTGATCAGATAATATGATACAGTCTAACATATTCCTATTACTTATTATCATCCTTCGCAATTCTTTTCGGCAGCTTAATCAAGAAAGAATTTGGAAGGCTTGGTTTATTTGGGAAAGATGTTGAATAAATTGACGAGGTTGTTCGAACAAGCAGTTGATCGGGTTTAGTCCTCTAGGACAAACGGTTAGACTAGGGTTTTATATAATTTACAATACGGAATGAATATATGTGAACGAAATGTGCCTGTTCTGTTGTCATTGGACACAAAGATCATGATTCAAATCTAGAAACGGAAATATCATACGAAAGTGATCTTTCGTCCTAGTTACGTGGTCTCGTCAGTTGTTGCCATGTTGTCATTCTTATTGTTGTCTTATTTTTTCGTGCATTAAAACAATACAAAGGTCAATGCAACAGCGGAACCATTAGTAAACTAATCTGACTGAATTCTGTTCATACAAGTACTATTTTTCCCATTCGGATTGATACAAGATGAGAGATAATGTATTCGTTGACTCGTTCAATGACTCGACAGTTGTTCGGTAAGAAAAAACAGGCTTTACTTTTCACCCCGGTGAACTCCACCTAGGAACGAATATCATGTCCTCGTTTCACACGTTTATTTTGACCAAACTTTTACTCGATATGGACACAATGTTAGCATTATTCTACTGATTATTTCATCTATCCTCAAAATGACCTAGGATCACCGATGGGTTACTAATATCCCGGTCGGTGTACGCTAATGTATTAGAGACCCATGCATGCAAACCAGACTTACACTACCAGACACACAAGCACACGCACGCGCACATACACGCACAAACACACACACACACGCACAAACACAGATGCATGCAAATCAGTTAGACGAGGTGTGAATTTTTGTTTGTTTTTAGAGCAACTGTAAAATGACGGTGTTAAGGTATCCCGTACGGAGCAATAAAATCCGGCATATGTGCAAATGGAAATTTTCGAGTCCATCCATCGTGGAGTCATAGTGTACAAATATATCAATGCGAGATTAATCGTACATTTCCCGGGAAGCATAAAATTAGAAGTTGATTTAGTACTCGATGTACCAGTCGGCAAGTTTCCAACAGTTGAAAAGAGCCACCTTTAGTTACGCCGAACAGGACTCGGCCAGCTATGCTTTCTGGATGAACTCGAATGGAATCAAGTCACGTTTGTTTCTGTCACAATGATTTGATCAGCAACTCACGATGCCTGATCCCGTCCATTCAAACAATCCAACAGGTTAAAAGAATTCCATTTTGTCTTTTGGCCATCCAGTTGGTATTTTGGTGATACAAATTTCGTCAGATGCTGCACAAATTCAACTGGAAATTAAGCGCGTCTGAAAATTTTTCGTGGTTCTCCGTGAAGATGCATCGATTGCGCGATTATGTCCGTGTCATTCTTTACCAAGAAACAAAAGGTCTAGGTAGAAAGTAAATTTACGAGTATTGTGCTGTGTATACTAGATTGTTCGTAACCGATTGCAAAGCTCCTAAGAGTTGTATTCGAAAGACGTCCAGTTCTAAGGTGTGTCAATTCATCAAAATAAGTTGCAGTAATTTAATTTCTTTCAATAAAAGTAAAAATAAAATCTGAGTCACTCAAACATTTAACTGACACGTTCAGCATTTGAAATGGAATAAACGTGGCCAAGTGGAACTCCTTTCAAGGCCAAATGCGGTACAGAAAAACAAGCGGATAGGTGTACACGAGTCTTGGTCGGGCGGATGAAATTTAGGTGTTTCGAAGTGCATCCGTTGCCCATTCGGGAACCACTAGATGAATAATAGAGGAAGATGATCGATACGGTTGGGTGTTAACGTGTTGCAATAACCTTTCAATCGGTTGCAGAAAACAATCTGAGAAGTACATCTAATGTCCAGTTATCAGACGTAGAAAATTTGCATATCTGTTGAAGTCTCGAGAAAAAGAAAGAAAGGGTTTGAGGTCCTCGTCATGGAAAATGGGAAATTTGTTCTAATGTCTTTTGCCCACAAAAGTATTCGTGTCGTCCGATCTGTTTAGGACCGAGTGTCTTGAAGCGAGCTTCTTTGGAAGATGAAGCTTTGCAAACTAGGCAAACGTTTCCCATCTAGGGATAATGGCCAAAGATGCATGCAACATGGAAATGAATGAAATATCAATGAACAAATACACGTTCGAGATGGATAATGAATTCGTTAATAGTCAACACAGCGTGTACGGTCAAAGTCCTCGGAGGTCTCCAATTGCAAAGCATGTGGGATTAGTCGAACATCTCAGCGATCTCGTGTCATCTTTAAATCGTAGTTCCTTAGTAATGACTGGAAGATGTTAACTTTTTACAATCCTATGTTAACTAGATTACGTAACCTAATTTGTGTACAGAAATCGACATCAGACAGTCTGGTATTCTAGGAACCATTGAGAAACGGTTGAGTTGGCTTAATCGGTAAGCATTTTGACTCAAGATCGTTCAGCCTGGGTTCGTATCTCACATGCCACACGACGGGCAGGCAAAGTTGGCGATTCCTGTCACGGATGGGCTAGCTGAACCGTGTTTCCAAGGTTTTCGACGGCATGTTTTACGTCGACATTGTATAGCGAATAATTCGGAAAAGCTATTTTTGTTTACCTTTTTTTATCTTTCACTTCCTTTAATGATGAAACAACAAGGTACATCAATTTTCAGGAAGGGGGCCACGGCTAACAGAAGGCTGCAAAGTGGGGAAGTTGGCCGGCAGTGGGAGGATTCGAACCAGCGACTTTCAAGTCCAAACGCTACCACCTTATCCGCTTGGTTACCGCCGGCCATTAGAAAAGATGCCGTTTTTCCTTGGAGATGATATCAGTATTTGGTGTAGGGAATTCACCTGTTATACTGATTTAGCGCAACTGACAGATAGATATGACGTAATTCTGGGACTGTTTCAAACAAACCGTGGAAAATGTCAAGATGATATGTTAACACGCCTCGATACTGCTCTTCGTTTTCTTCTGTTCAAATGAATAAACGACAGTCAATGTTTCACAAAACCCCGCGAGCAACGAATCCAAATGGTCGCAGTCGTCTTAGGATTAGAATTCATAGGACTGGTGTACAAAATTATTCATCAAGTCGCGTCAGCGCTCAGCTCACCGCTAGATCATTCGGGTGGTAATTTATAGCTGGAAAATAGGGTTGAAAAACTGCGTAGTTTAATTTGCTTAGGCCACGCTGAGCTCTTGTTTGAATCTACATGACAAGAGCAACGTACGCTAGACAAACTCTCTAGTGTCCTAGCTCTTGTCAGCTCAGGCTTTACACCTTCAACGTGCAAATTGCTCCTGCCGGATTGGATGACAATACTCCCGAATGTGATGATGGGTGTTGGCGGAAACCATCCATTGTTGACCCGATCACTTACCTCGGCATTTGCTTGACAATTGATGCTAACTCAACAATAGATGTGAGAACACTTGAATCCAAGTCTGTGCTTCATACATTGGATAAAAACCGCCTGAGGCACCGAGCTGATATTTCGATGAATTTCAGAGATCCGGTGTTCTATGCCGCAGTTACTAGACTTGGAGTTTGCATGCTAATCACTCCCCTCCCTTGGGTGTTTTTATCATTAGTATTTGTGTAATATCGTCAGGATTGGATGGAATTTCGGCTCGAGCAATGGGCACATTGGGAATCAATTATTCGGTACCGACTCAGAGTATACTTTTCTGTATCACTTCAAGATAGTTGGTTTTTCTATTGTGGATGGGGAACACTCGTCTACCATAATGTGCCCAATTTTGCGTTTCTCCAATAGAGTGAAGCAATCCATGGGTCATGTGACCCTCTGGAATGCGAAAATACACGGCGATCCTGGGTAAAGTGGCTTCCGTTAATTAGCCGGCCAGAGACACCGAAAAATATGACAGCAAATTCTGAACAGTGCACATCGTGTTGTTATTTTTTGTCAAATCAGAATGATTGAGAAATGTGCGTTCGCTAATTTAAACCGTAGACCGTATGCTGGCTGCTAGGCCATTTCTTCATTTCCAACCTTTTGTAGGTCCATGTCCTGTACCCTTGGCGTAGTCGTTCTTTCTGCAGTAACGTGTAAGTCTTGGAGAAAGGTATCGATAGTTGGAGCTTGCCGCTGGACGACGTTGGCTACCGCGGTTGCTTGTTCTTCATCTTCTTCGATGTGGAAATGTGCCACTATTCAAGACAAATTATTCAAAGAAACGATTGTTCTTACAATCAATTCATAAACTATTCAAATATACGATCAAACCCCACATATGTTTCAGTCAATTCGTTAGCAATTACTTTCAATCCGCTGAATCGTCGGCGGTGGAAGCTTTACCTAGGCCAAGTGCAGGTGATTCAAATCCCATGGCTACTTGATCCAAGGGACGGGTGCCATAGGATGCAGAGTTCATGTTACGTAGGTATCTGAAGGTAATCTCGGATCGTCGGCTTAACATAGTTCTTCCCGAGCATGTGGCCGAACACGCGGTTAACAGAGATGCACTACTAATAATTCCAAGTAATCTGAGTGAAATGCCTCTAAATTTTGTTCCTTTGCTTCGCTTATTGTCCTTCATGTTTCTATTATGGACGTTAGCGGTGTTCAGTAACTTCCCCATCGAATTTGATAACCATGAGCTGAGTTGGAATAAATATATACTTTCGAATAACACACGGCAAAACAACGTCACGTGTCAATTTTACGAATCGATAGTTTGACTAAGCAGCCTGGAACAAAGGTCGACAATCAGTATAATTTCAGCCAGTTAATATGCGCTTATTTCATTCTAGCTGGCGACTACCAGGCAGTGCGTGCCGACAACAAAACGTCGACTAGTCGTAACTCGGCGATAATCACTGGGCAATTAAATCACTGGGGGGAAATTACTAAACGACAAGCAAATTTGTGCTAGCAATGCCATCTGTTTCACTAAATCTAATCCAGAATGAAGTGTCTATTTCGTTCGTCTCATCCGTTGAGGTACCTATTCGACAGCTAGCTTCTTACAAAAGCAACCAATCAAAAGGAGGTGACTGATGTTTGCCGAAAAATTTGAAATCTTTAAAAAAACGCGGTCTGTAAACTTTTTTCCCGAGCCTAAATTCCTTGCAAATCGTTCTTGGATTTTTCCCTTTAGACACGTGACACCCATCAACCACGTCAGTCTTCTAGGGGAACACTATCAAAAGATTTGCCATTTGCAATGTTCGTCCAAATGGGCCTGTCCTACAAAACACGGATACGGAAGAAGCATTGTGTTTTACTGAAAAAAGCTGACTCGGTTGACATACTAAACGGAACCTAGATAGTAACTAGCGAATGCATGTGAACTTCTGACACAGTCTGTACATTCATGTCCAAACACAGCTACCTTATTCGCTCGACTACCTTCGGTCATCAAGATGCTTGGGTCATCAATATGCTCTAACAACAAACTGGTTTCCGTAATTCTTCAAGGAACTAACGGTCATAATGACCACCAAAGACAGACAGTTCTTTTGGAGTGCTTAGATTTTCGGATGTAAACGGTTGAACAAATAGTTCTTCTTTGCCGGTTAGCTTTGACATGCCAACGACCAACAAACACGTGCACAATGTATTCAGCAAGACTGCGTACCTGAAGAAATGTACGGTCTGCTTGTTCTGGTGGACAAACATACATTAGAAGGTTGGGAATACGGCTTCGATTTCCGGACCTCGGCCATATTCGTATCGAGTTGCGATTTTAGACTGTGGCCAGATTTCTTGAACACAATATGCATGAAAGGTGTATAACGGTGAGTTATGAGTCCGGAAGACATTTTCATGCCGATCTAGTATACTGGACCCGAAAAATGTGCATCCACTCGAGTGTGATTTTCAACTATAGCAAGTGGTTTTTTGCAAGGAGCTATGCGGTCGACCAGTAGTATACTGATGAATCTTTCGCGTGGTCAAGTAGATTAGATGCCAGTCACCGGAAAATTGGTCGAAGGTTCGAATCCCAGATCGGACAGCCAATTTGGTGGTCGATAACAACTTGCTGTTGCCCGACTATCAGTGAAACCTGAATTCATGATATCTTTACTGGCTCATGTCTGTTGGTGTCACTCTTTCGTGCAGTGTTTCCAAATGGCTATAAGGCATGCATCTTAGCCATTATCATATATCAGGCATCTCATAAAAAGTTGAAAATTATACCCATATCTCATAATCGATGAGCATTCCAACATAAGAGGTTTCTGTTAGCGATGTAGATGTGTGGAAAACTCCTATTCTGTTGGTTGATTCATGATTATTTGATTCGTTGTACAACAGTGGAAGGTATTGAATCCCCCAAATGCATTCTTGGGTCAACACAACTACGGTGTGATCGCGCGGAACTCAACTCGATAAGCTGACCAAAATCTCCCACGCGATACTCGATTGATAACTGTTCACTAGGCCAATTGAGTATTAACCATGAAATATCGATATAGATTTCGTCAAATAAATGAAAAATATGTCCACAGGACTCAGATTTTCTTATTAGAGTTCCAAGCAACTCAACAATATGTCGTATATCGCACTGTGATTTGTAATCATTTCTAAAGTAAAAAAATGTCGAGCAGTAGTGAACTGAGCATACTGGTAGTTTATCAGCATCCGTATCTTGGATCTATGCCTTCTCATACCCGGTAACTTCCAGTGGCAATTTTCCAAATGAAGAACCTGGGAAGAAGCGAAGTCGAGCACCAAAGGAAACTTTTCGTTCTTTATTCAGAAGCATTTCTCGAAAAATTTTGTACTGAATGAAATTAAATAGGATGGCTAATGAAGAATGACAATTTCCTTCGACATGAGTTGCATTATATTGTATTGTGTTGTATTGCACGGTAGACATTTGTAGGCTAAGAAATTCCAATTCAACCAAAAGTAAATTAAAACAAAAATGGAATAATAAATTTGAGGATAAAAAAGGAAGGCTGTTGTCATGCCAAAAAGTATATGGTGCATATTGGGTGAATTAATTTTGTTTATAAAAGTCTCCAGGCAACTCTCACTCACTCTCACTCACACTCTCATAAGTTTTACCTTCTCACTCGAATACATGCCAAATATGGAACAGTGTAATTGTGACAAATGTTAATATCGAACAGAAATTGGTTTATACTTCGAAAGAGTCGTTGCATTTGAATCGCAAACGACTAATCACCGGGTAAGTGGAATGTCGTACCTGGAGGACTATGCGTGCGAAATTTATCACAACTCATTATGTGCAAGTTGGATGCTTTATTAATATCAAAATAAACAAGAATAGAACAAACACGGTTACTGACACTCCGAACTAGGTAGTATTTCAGCAAATTCGAAAATATCACTAGAAGGCAAAAAAAAATCCCTGGCAGAAGAGAACACATTTTTGGACGAAAGAAATTGATGACAATTTGAATTAAACCAGAAAAAGGTACATGTGACTAGACAGACAGAACACATTGGTTTAACACGGACAACTAAGCGAGAGACATATTGTAAATTGAGACAAATTGTAATACCTTAGTAGTTTACGGATTCGACTATACGAACAGAAATGATGTCTAGCACGAAATGTCTCGTGGGGAATGACAAGTGAGACAGGATGAAATTGCACTGAGTAATTTGACGTGTACGAAGTTAAAGACCAAAATGAGCAGAAAATGATGTGGACATTAGGACTACTGGACGGGGACAATACCCATTAGTTGATGAAGTTTTACTTCACCGTACAGAAAACATTTCGTCTGAATTATAAAAAAGTAAGATAGTTTTTACGGTTCGAATGCATTGAGTACCACCGGTTTGTTGCTACTTTTCAGTATTCATTTTGTAAGGGTTGACAGTTGAATTGGTTTCCCTTGCGTTAGGTTACCTACGAACTCGTGACAAGTCCACGCTGAACAGAACGAGAATGGTGCTTGACCGTTGTGGGTTCGAACCCCCCACCGCCAGTCATCTTCCCTATTTGCAAGCCTTCGGTTCACCCTGTCTCCGTTCGTAAAAGGTGATACGCACTCTCGTCTTATCAGTAATTGAAATAAAGGTATAAAAGTTAAAAATTAAGATCAAGTGTGGTCTATTCTAATTTTTCAGTCTATGAATTGCGGAGAAGTGATTTGTCAATCAAATCAGACAACTCCCACCAGTTTAGCTGGCCTTATATCGTGCATTTTCAGTGCCCAACCAGGCTTCAGCACAGCTTGGTGTGGACTATTGCATGGTCGAAGTCCAGGAAATTATTGCTTTGGGGCCCATAGTCACCTTAATAGCCCTGCCATGGTAGCTAGTAGCGATGTAATCGAACTGGGTCTGTTGGTGAGTGACAATAGGCAACACTGGTTGACCTACCGGCAATGTAACTACGTGAAGTTCATACCGGCCAAATGTAAGCGGTGATCTGAGGCCAAAATGCACATAGCTGTAAGCCGTTGTCCGTTTTTCGAACCACAAGAACAAAAGCAAAACAACAGGAATGCTTCAAGCGATGACAGTCGATCTAATCGTGAATTGATGTCTTTTGAAGAAATTATCACATCAATGAGGTTGGCTTTATGCGCGAAGTTGTGTAACCTTGGACAGAAGCAGCATCTGATTAGATCTTGGTTGCATCGTTTAGGTGCGAAATTTGAAGCGATAACTAATATGCCTCTAGCCGAGCGACAATTGCCTGAATCTGAGTGAATCTCACTCTAGGTCGCATTGTACTCAACCGATTGGGGACTAGGAGCCAGCCAGGCAGTGCAGTTTCATTCATTGCACACAGAACCAAATTAATCCATCCATGACCATCTGTTGCCAGCTGGAATTTTCGGTAATTTTGTAGAATTAACTTCAAACAAAAATTGAATAGGTGAATCATTCTGACTGACAAAAATATAGGCAGGCTGGTCCTTTGAAGTTGGTCTTTGTTTTACGGAATTGGATTGAATGTTCAATGTTCTCCTGTACCCTCAGATATCATGTGTTGGACAGAATGTCCATACCAAATATTTTATCTATCATTATACGATACTATTAGGGAAAGATTGATGAATTATCCTATTTACCTTCCCCGAATGAATTTAAGCAATCTTGGAGCCATTCTGTCGACCACAGTGAAGTCGGTTACAAGTTGATATGGATAACTGTACAATTCATCCTGCTGGACACGATAATTTCAATACCGTCAGTCACTCTTCAAATGTGGAACGTAAAAGAAACGGTGTCATGATATTTGTCTGTCACAGGTGGTATACATGTTCTTGTTCCATATTCCATTTTAACAGCTGTGAGATTAACTGTATCTCCATCCGTTGCAGACCAATTTGTCTTCATTAGTTTTCTTTATATCTTTTACATCTTATATAAATGAAACATCAGTTTTCAGGAAGGAGGCCGCGGCCTGCAGACGGCTGCCAAGTGGGTAAGTTGACCGACGTTGGGAAGATTCGAGCCCGCGACCTTAACGTTCAAACGCCACGACTTTATCCGTTTGGCCACCGATATCATCGCTCGTGGTACCTAAATGGACGATTTGAGACAATTCGTGGGTGAATTAGTCATTTAACGTCGAAGGTTACATTGGTCGTTTTTTCGTGTATTTTTCCCAATGACTTTAAACGATTCGTCAATTATTTTCTACCATCCCAAGATTTCACCAATCAACACGTATCGACAATCGTCATGATCTAGATCCCGTTAACCTACCCAATCTCTTCCCTGTCCATAAACGAACTCGCTTCGGAAAGTCTCATCACCGTGCTCTATTTAATCGTCTTAAGATCTATTGAAAAATTAATGCATTAAATTATTCTTTGATCTTTTTGTTGTGACTAGGCATGTTTGCCTTTCAGGGGACCAGGTATAAGCCACATGGTGGACCACGATACCGGGAGCATCCAACTGAATAACTCAAATTCAGTTTTGATATCTGTCACTTCACCGCGGCACTTTGTGGTCGACGGAACAAACGTTTGTCTCCCCACTTATGACTGTTTCATCGAGCTAAAAAAAGGGCATTTAAGGATGGTTTAATACACCCCGTCAAACGTTTCACCAATGCTGTCAAAACTGAGATCAGACGGTTGAACGAACACTTAGATTGGTAAGAAAGCTGCCGCAAGACTTGGAACGTGTTGAAATGGTCATGTTCAAGTTGATACCCAAGAAAATCCGTCAGTATTTCCGCATAAGCTCACTTTTTGTTCCATGTTCTGTTCCGAATGAGGTCAAAGGTTTTCATGAACATTTAGCCCAGGAAATTTGAAGCGAAGTTACGAAGCAATAAACCTATTTGATCCGATATGCTTTCCAGTTTCTCACGGAAAATATGCGTATAGCTGGTCATGTGGCTCAATTATTCATAGATTTTAGTATATTTTTCCAGCCAGCCCATTCATTCCTCACGGTTGGAAATCTGTTCGAATAAGTCTGGTCGGTTCCCGGGGAAAAGATCCGATAAGTACCGACTCGGTGCTTGCTTGTCAGCTGTTCCGAAAGGATTCAAAAGACTTTATTTTTTTAGGGTATATGAACTGACACTTAAATTCTTGATCCTATGTGTTTTGCGTATAAACCCTCGATGTGCACATATGATACCGTAAATAATATTGTTCCTTAGATTGTTTCGTGTCTTTGTTGGTGAATCCCGCGTGTTGAAGTTCACTTTTTCTTGAGCATCCGGACGCTTTGTGCTCCCTCGACTTCAGTACACTTCTGCGGGACCTCCAAAAAAAGACGGAACAGACCAAAATCTTTAGAATGTATTACTTGGTCAGTTTTTATGACCTCAAGGAATTTACGTTGTCTTGTAAGCATGGATCCTCACTTCTTTTGATTTTACTGACTGTATAAATGCTACTGGTCGACCTTGTAAAACGGAAGGCAATCTCGGTCGTGCGGTTGAGGGACTGGTTTCATACCAATGCCTATTCGCAGGCGCATATTCATCCCACTTTATTCTTCAATATGGTTTCCGGCATCCGCCCATCTTCAGTGAGCTTGCGGCTTTAACAGTTATTAACGAACACATCCAGAACGATTGCTCTATCCGTTACCTAGGAATGAATTTGGCCCATAAATAACTATGGACAAAGCACCGCGAATCTGATTTCCACAAATTGCCTGAACTACGCTCGTCCTTGCATCTGAGGAAGCTCAGAATATCGTGTACACTTGCTTTTCAGTTTTGTATTTCACAAATTCGCATCTTCTGGTCATCTTGTTACTCGGTATCATTTCCTGACTTGAAATTGAAGGATTCCACTTTTTTTCTTCAAATTTTCAAACATCCTCTCACGGTCGTTAGTGGAACAAAGGAGATACACGCAGGAATTTCACTGTTCAAAGATATTTTAATATGTGCGATATGGTTTCAGATGACTAGCTACCCAAAATTAATCATCGTGTTCAAATAGCCCACTGCCCAAAGTTTTTCCCAATACTTTTAACCTCGTTCCACAATCAGGCCACTCCCTTCACGCTCCTCCACTTACAGGAACAATATTATTCCGTACATTGGTCTTCTAAGTTTAAATGGGAAATTTATTGATTCATCCTTTGTTATCTGTTTGATCAAGCAGCATGATTCAATCGAAATGCCTATCGATAAGTGCTTACAGCCTCCAACCCCTCACCAACACCCCTCCCCCTACCCCCCACCACTCCCCCACCACCCTACCACCCCTCTGCTTGAGTATTCGTCATTTGTTGTGTTTGGTCTAGCTGAAAATTTACTCACGTCAGAAATTATAAAAGCACGGGTTGACTGGAACACGTATTGGTGGCTGGGGTCTCCAG
>LUCM01009739.1:41801-53917 GCA_008360955.1 Fasciolopsis buskii | reverse complement strand
TTTGTACCAGATCACTTATTTTACTTCTAGTCACGTGACGTACTCTCGACTTTTCGAGGCGTCTTAAATTGTAATCTGATTAGCGTATCACATTCTGCAAACCAAATCTCTTAGCTTCCCCAGGGATTCTACCACTGGTTTTCGTCGCGCATTTTTCGCGGTTCGGTTCTAATGATGCTTTGAACGAAAACGTGGTGGAACACAGTAGGGAGGGTGGGGCTGGAGAATATAACAAATAACATCGCATAAATTACAATTAATGAGCCTGGGTTCCCGTCTGTACTCCTTTCCGATGTTCGATCGTGTCAACGCAGAAAGATTTGTCACGTGTTCGGTAACTAAAATGGTCGGACCTTATCTGAGAGCAAGATGGCGTCACTAGGTAGAGTGTGAGAGAAGTGAATGAATTTGGAAATAATGTTATGCAAAATAAGAATAACGAAGCGCTTGTGCAATTGATGGAATCCATATATATATATATATATATTGTGTAAGGATAATACATATGACCCCGAAAAACATTTTCTCTATTACTATACCCATACTGGGAATTGAAATAGTGGCTCCCGATGGTGATCGATTATCAACACGCTTCCTGGGACGCATCCAAATGCGTGTTATGCGATCGAAGGCTGAATGGGTATCGCAACAGTTACAAATCCAGTTCAAATTGAATTACGCTTCATTCTAAGGTTTATTAATTGAATACAGAAATCATTGACAAAACATCTTTGAGTCCATAGTAGTTGTAGTGTTTGATATTGTCAGTCGTGGGTCAATACAAGTCTGACTGACTCAAATCACGGTCCCCAGAAAGATGAATCCATACCAAGTCACGTAAATGGAACATGGGCTTATCACAGTGTCTCAATTTGTGTACTTTTCAACCAAACCAAATTATATCAGAATGACCAAATACCGAGCAAAATAAAGCATACGAAATTTCAGATCATAACTATATACTTTGTGCTAGTCAGATCAGATAGGTCTTAAGATATGATGTTATCTGACTCTGAAAACTTGACCTGTTCGGTTATTTTTAACTCGTGTGATTTGATTTCGAACATTTGTGTATATTCACGGATTACCAGTAGGGAGACGTGTCCTCATGTCCTGGAGCATCCTAACTGCACGCTGGTTGTTATTTTGTGTTTCAGCGGGTAGTCGATATAATCCCCGTGAGCTTGATGAACACGTATGCCTCAACGATTCGCAGTTGCATCGCGGTCTAGAATTCAATCAAATCACATTCACGCCAAAGACAGTTTCGGACTGGCACATATTCATTCAACAATAACCACAAAATTTCGTGTTTTTGCTTTGCAGTTTTGTCGTCACTAGTGACTCCAACCGAATGTTACAACACAGTTTTGAAGCGTTGCGTAAAAATAGACTGTCATACACTTATTGCATTTTTTAAATCTATTGTCTTCTCTTTATATCTTTTGATCGTAAAAACAACAACCTAAATCACTTTCGGAAAGCAGATCGCGGTCAACAGAAGGCTCCCAAGTGGGCAAGTTGACAGGCAATGGGTGGATTCGTATCGACAACCGACGCCGACGACCGCACTTGTTTGGTCACTGTCATTCGCGTGGAAAATTCAACGTTTATTGTGCGCTTAAATGCATACGCGCACACGAGCAAATAGGCAGAAACCACTATCAATAAGTCGCGATGAAGATTTCGAATTTGGCAAGAAGGAATCGTATTTCGAAGTGGCAGGATTCCTCAAAATTTTACTGGTATCATTTCGTGGACAAATAAACAGAGACAAAATACATCTTTCCCCAGAAAAATTCTAACAATGTAGATGATTACAAGAGCTCAGTGGGCAAAAAGGCAGCCTAAATGAACGAACTAAAAAGTCAAAACAAAAATAGAATTCATCGCGAACAGTTTTGTTTCTACTCGTGATTAACATTTTACCAGGTGTGATGCCCACGAGATAATCCAATTGTCAGCTGGTTGTCCATATCAACATTTTTGGCAGTTGTTAGGTGGAATCAAGACGGAACAACAGCCACCTTGTTTGGCCGGCGGTGGCCAAACGGATAAGATCGTGGCGTTTGGACATGAAAGTCGCGAGTTCGAATCCTCCGACCGCCGGTCACCTTCACCACTGACAGCCCTCTGCTGGTCGCGGCCCCCTTCCTGAGAAATGATGTGCATTGTTACTTCATTAGTAAAAAGGAAATAAAAGATAGAAGATGAAAGATACAGATCATGACCCAATCAAGATTTGCCAAGGCCCAGCTGGTCACTCAATGGACGAGGGTGTCACGGTTTATCCGTGCAACAAGCGAGAGTTGGCGCAGAGCGAGGAAGAAGTAATCATGTCTTAAGAGGTATGCAAGCCTAAATCTGTCGAAATCCATGATCGCAACTGCAGGTGTGTGCGATCAACGGACCTAATGATCGTATTGTGCGTTATACCTCATTTTACCCCCGGGTTCATTTTGTTCTAACCGTCACGAAGCTCATTATTTTGTTTCGATATTCGGTACGCTACCCATCCGGTGGTCCTGCTCCCAAGTAACAATGCACAAGGTCCGCAGCCGAGCTGATCGAATGCCCAACTCGGTAGTCAGATAGATTCAAACAGACTAGAATGAGATTCTACGCAACCAGCTAGGCTTGGGCCTCGTTTGCTGCCCATGAATGTGAAGGCATTAATGAAACTTCTTTCACAAAAGTCCCGTACTCGTGGTCGATGAAAGTTTGATTTATTCCAGCCGAAAAACAAGTTCGCCATGTTTTATCCAACGGGAAATTTTCAGCTGTCCTGACAACAGGGTGATCCCGGAAGAGCATATCATTTGCATAATCATCTGATTCGCAGACTGTCTGCGTTAGATTGAAATATGTCAACGCAAACACTCGGAGCAGAGGTAGACATGTAAATTATGGTCAAAATATGAAACATTTTGATAATCGCGGCAGAGTGGCTCACTCTGAATCTATTATTTCTCTTGGTTTTAAGCCAATGGAGTCCGGGTGTTCAATGCAATTGGGAAAGACGCCGTCCCTCCTCCCAGCATTGCGTCCAGAAACAACTGTGCAAGCAGGAGTCCAACGGGTTTGCTTACAAAATGGATTATTTTAAAGCCCAGTCAACGGATCAAACCTTATGCAAGTGAATCGATCGAGTCAGCAGTCGGTTTTGAGTAATCACAATATCCGTGAATCACAGTCAGCAAACTGGCTATTTATCAGGACCAAATGATGTAAGGAGTGTATCGAGAAATCGATGAGCCATGTATTGGTTTTGATTGTGAATGATATAACGTTAATAGCACAGCGTTTTCGGTAGATTTAATGCGCCAACGTTTCGACTATCATGGGTAGTCTTTCTCAAGGCTTTTTGATTGCAAAACTTTCCTTGAGAAAGACTACCCACGACAGTCGAAACGTTGGCGCATTAAATCTACCAAAAACGCTGTGTTATTAACATTATATCATTCACAATTAGAAGTGGCTATTTGTTGTTGCAATCACGAATTAATTAATTGTTTTACAGCTTGGTATCACGTGGCGTGTTGTGTATGATTTTATCCATTTTTAGCTTGCGGAAGAAAGAATCCACAATAGAACACTACTGTGCTCAAAATGGTGTTGATCGGTTTGGAATAGAATTTTGTCAATGTTCGATGAGGAATTAATTTTGTTCAACAACAGGACACTTGGCTGCTATAGCCAATCCCCAGACAACCAGTTCTGCTATCTAGGGTATGAGAGGCTTTTTCGATCTTGATCATTACATTATTCAATATTCCCTATCAATGAGGATGATGGGTAACAAGACTTCAAGTTTTCGCGAGGGAAACCGATATGATTGCCCAAGTGTTGTTGAAAACTAATCGAGGGAAAGGTAGTAAGCCGACAAAAAACCGTTAAAATGGTCCACAACCATGACTATGAACAGTCGCACTTGTATCCTTCATAATAAAACTGTATGATGTCAGTTCAGTGACCATCAGCACCGCCACCCATGTTCCTACAATTTTGTGTCTCCGGTATGAAAGGATGAGTATGTCAGGCCAATTTCTGTGTTCGATCACTGATGTCTCCGAAGCATTCATTGCTCATGTCTGGTGGGAACATCGGGTGAGCAATGACGAGGTGCGTCGTCGTGTGTTGGAGGCGGTCAGTCGTCTTTTGACTGAGGTAATCGCTTTACGTCGCCATCGATGGCTTAGACACTTAGTCCGTATGCCTGCCCATCATCTACCTTGTCGTGCTTTTATCCACTTTCTGGATTATTCCATTTACGCTTTTGCATTGGCGCCATGCTTGCTTTTAAGAGTATATATATATATCAATGTCAAGTCAATACACTGATGCTTTCAACTAAAACCCTAGTAATATGGCTAAAATGCATTGTATTATCGATTTTGGTCTTACTCACGTCGCGAATGATCGACCATTCCTGGCTGATGTGAAATGTTCACTTAGTTGACCGACCCCGTCACGGTGCTCGTTGATTTTTTACAGGTAATTATGAATTTTTCCCCCAGTTCGGTTTAGAGGTTGATCATTTTTCTTGTTCCCAGATATGGACCAAATCGTCTGTTTGTATAAGCCGGCTTACGTTTTATGATGCAGGCGCTGGAATTTGCAGATAAATGCATACTGTTGCTATCATCAAAGAATTTTGTCGAACAGAAACGTCTGCCATAGATATTGGAAATGTGAGGTCATCTCCCAGTCATCATCTGAAATGTGTTCAATCAATTCACAACAGTTGTGCAGTCGACCCTTTGAAGCTGATCAAGTTTGTTATATCAACACCAGTTGGTGTGTCACGTGATATTGTGATTCAAGCGCAAAATGCGGCAACGTGGAAATCTGTCCACGATGAAGCACTTCTTTTTCTACAATCCAGTCAAATCACCAAATAGAAGAAACAAATATGTGATATCATTTCACCACTTCAGGAAAAAAGACTATGAGGAAAATAGTTTTATTTTTATTTAGTTAGAACTTTAATTGAGTTAGAGACTTCGTCTCATTAATAACCAAAATATTTGTCACCTACACTCGTTCGGTTAGAAACTAACTGGAAGTACGAACGAATAACCTCAGATTTCCCATTCAGAATAAGGTTTCTCTCCAAGAGAAGACTGGATTGTTCTCTTGACGACAATGCTTATATATATATATATATATATATAACTTACGCAAGCAAAGGCAAAATGAAATGTCGAGAGGTTGAATATTACACGATTTGACACTTCATTTGGTTTTACCTTGTCCGTGTTCAAACCGCGAGCTGAATTGAATTGGCAACTCAGAATGGGATAGAACGGGACCCGTTCCGTTTTTGTTACTGACTAAATGGAAAATGTCTCTCGATATTAACATAAGACTTCAATACACCGATTACTATCTACTAATTTTTAAGTAGTATCAAAGCTCAAGTGTAAGCCCTGGTCAGATACCCTTTATCCCGATTGGCTACGGGAAATGTGAACAGATAAACCGGAGTCAGATATCTTGTTTATGCGAGTTAGTTTACAATCGGTGGCTGGTTCGCTTAACTTTCATCATCTGCCTATGTCCAAATCAATGCTGTAGATCACGAAAGCACCGTCCACACGAGGCCACTGACAAAGACTGTCAACACATCGAGTACGGGTTGAACTGCGATAAGTTGCGAAGCTATTGCTGACAATTTCTTTGTGATAGATTCGCGTCCTACCTGGTGCTTGGCTAGTTCCAGGGTTTCGAGTATCTGGCTGAACTCTCCGATCAGGAGTTCGGCATCATCTCGATGTACTCGAATCGGAACCGAAAACTGAAACTGGATATCTGCCGTGTTCGATGGAACATTACCTCACACGATTCGCTGAATAACAATTCACGACCGTGCTATCAGGAGTCACATATTATGCAACGGGTAGTCGTCCGTAAAGTGCACAAAATGCACATTCATCTGGTCATAACTGCAACCAATTGTACAGAACGAATCAGGGGCATGGGAAATTGCGTAATCTGTTTGAGTCGACTAGGTTATGATTACCAAATGCCATTTATAGCTCACATGGTTACTAAGCACTACTTCGAGCGATAGGTTGCTCAACTGGAAATGAGGTGTGATGAAATTTCTGTATTCTTCCACCTAGGCATAAATAGATGCAGACTTAAATGTGACATAAGATGAACACAAAGACTATTACACCTGTATGCACACAGCTGATGTTTCCTCCGGCGAGTGAGACAGCTGTCTTACGGGTTTCCAAGGTTTCCCTAATGATGAATCGGAATTAGACGTGATAAAGTGGACATAATGGTCCATTTCTCGGGAAAAATTCAATTTTTTGCCAATCGAATGAAATAGTAAATGTTGGAAGCCTTGTACGCACGAATATGCGCAATCATTTGGCCTACAAAACCGTGGAGAACAGAATTCAAAAAATAAAAAATCGACGAGCATTCTTAAGGTATCTTGTTAAAATGGTGGATTGGAGCAGGGTCTTCCCAGCAACCTTCGATGATTTCAGTGGTGCATCGATTGGCTAGAAGCCAAATTAATTTCTATCCCCCTTTCGAATTGCTGTTGATCCGGATAAAGAAAGCGCAAGGCGGTAAATGCATTTATCTACCATCTTGGTTAATCTAACTATTCTATCTGGTTGCTTTTGTATTTTTCTAAGTAGTAGCATGTTTTTATCCAAAATGCTACCAGCTTTTCCCTCCGAAAACATGATTGATCTTCTCAGTAGTATGTTTTGCATACATGATTTAGTTTCAGTTTGATCTGTGAGCGAAATACATAACCATTTGTTGCTGTGTGATAGATTTAACTGCTCCGAAGTTCGCGTGGACACGTCCTTGGGATTTTTTGGGATAGCGTTGACTAAGATATACACAAGTCAGCTCGAGAGCTTGGAGCTGGTGGGTGGGTGGGTGGTTGGATTCCGAGTGCCCATGAATCAACCTGTAACGACTTCTAACTGAAACTGATCACACCGTAAAGACGTCACACATGGAGGACGAACAGGAAGATTTGTTTGGTTGATATTAACAAAATCGATTTTTTCTCCCGTTCAATTTGTTTTGATTTATCCTACAAATTAAAACAACAAAATCGATTATCTTCGGGAATTTGACATAAACCAATTATCGGCTGTCAAGGGACGGAAATTTGAGCTGAAGATGAACGTAATGAAATTGACAATCTTCAAGTCCAATCACTAAGAGACTGAGTATCCAAGCCTCGTTTGATACAGCGACTAGTTGTGTTGTGCAATAAAGCAAACTTTTCCATGCCTTGGCAGAAATGGACTAAATTAAAGGTATTCTTACTGCCAATAATATGTGCGACCGGACGACAGGTTCCAAAAAAGGGCACGTTGCAAATAACACTAAATGGCGAAAGAAAAAGTGTTCCGAATTATTCATAATCATGCCATTAGAACATATTGGGCTTATTTAATGACTAGATCACGTGTTTGTAAGTTCATTGAAAGCAAACGTGTTCTACACTTGGTATCGGCCCTAGTTGCACTCGAAACTCGAAAGTTGTAGAATCACGGGGCAGATTTTATGCTTTCCTAACTCACGGATGGAAGTACACGAGAAAGCGAAGTCGTAGTGATTGACATGCCTGTGGATTTGTAATCGACCCGGAGGCAAAATGATTTACGTATCCTTGCAACCGGTATTCGTTGGTAACATATCAGAACACACATATGATGTAGACTCCTGCAGCGTGAAGGTCAAACATTTAGGGCATAGAAACTGATTGATTGATTGATTGATTGATTGAACAGAATCGTCCGAGTACTTTAGTTTCGTGGATTTCTGTCTTTCGAAATTTGCTCTTGGCGAACTGGTCCCCATAATTTCTTGAAAATGATGAGGTTATTCACTTTGAAGCAATATGACGGATCTGCTAAAAACGTTCAAATTTTGTCAACTGGTAACATTTTGAATTGGCTTATGGTGGGTTATTCTGAAACACTACTATGTGGAATCGCTGTCGTGTTGTCATGACAACAGTGTGGTAGTTGAACAAAGCGAGAAAAAAATGACCTTGAGTCTAACAATGACAATCCTCTTGCTTAAAGTTAGTTTTCCTTCAAAAATGTAGTGCTAAGTGTGAGTTGCTATGGTATGTTTCTCTTGTGAAAATGTCTGGATTATTCACTGAGGCCTAACTATGACAGAAATGTTAAACAAATCGGCGACATTTGTTGATTCACTAATTCAGTAAGCCGCTGTGAATGTAATCTAACCCTAATCAGGAACTCTTCCTTTTTGACCATGTTATTTGAACGTGCCTGCAGGTGACCAGTTTTCGCGATTTCACCATGGCAACCGGAGTCGTGCACATCCATTTCTAGTATTTATTTTTACGTCAGACAAAGATAAATAAAAATGGCAAGCAATTTTGTTCTCCATCCTTCTCTGTGTGCAACATGAGAAAGTGATTTTTGAGGGATCGATCACAGAGGTCATTCATTCAATTGAGTTTTAGGCAGATCGTTAAGCGTTTTTGTATTCAAAAACTTTCGTGCTTGAAAATCTCCTTCGTCCCCCCGCGGTGGACGATTTTGAACTGTGTCAACTCCTATTCGTGTAGAGTCGTCAGCGTTTCCCAATCGATGGGGAAAAAAAAGATAGACCGAAACAATGCAACGCATCCAAATAGCAATATATCAGGTTTCTGGGATTGAATTTTATAACTCACGATAATTGAACTGAAGTTATTCTGATTTGTTGGTCGGTGGTGGTCAAACGGTCGTCGCGTTTGGACATGAAGGTCGTGGGTTCGAATCCCCCCACCGTCGGTCAATTTCTCCACTCGGCAGCCCTCTGTTTGCCGCGGCCCCCTTCCTGAGAATCGATGTACATTGCTGGTTCATTAATAGAGGAAATAAAAGACAAATGATCTTCAATTACATTTGTACCTGCTAGAAACCATTTGGACGGAATTCAGTAGAAATTTGACCGTACACAAGGGCAACTACCCCCGTTGGCTCGTGGAAAGTTTACCGGCAACCGGGGATTCTAGCATGATAGTCGTCTCATTTGTTGGTCGGATTAGTGAAACCTATTTTTATAACATCCACTCAAAAGCGATCCGATCAAGGATAAAAATTATAAATGTTACCCGTTTAAACTCTTTGTATATGAATCATATGATTATACACTGTGTAATAAAAAAACCGCATTGCTGGTTGAACATTTTACGCAGATATTTGAATATTGACAGATTCATTTCGGAGCGAATAAATCTTATCAAATAAACGTTTATCTTTTGCGAATTTGAACGCGGCAGAATGATAAGACATGAAAAAAAAATACAATTCACTCAAGAATGGGCTGTACAGTAGTTGCAATCGACATGTGTGTTGGAATGCAACTCGTCCTTGTCGGGTCTAAATTCCCGGTTTTCCTATTTGCACTGTACCCTGATGACTCCGCTGAAGCAGTCCCACACCAGACTGTCTTCATCCACTCTCGTTGAACGAAACTTGGTCATCATTGTGCGCACACATGTTAGAGCAGTGCGTTCAAACCAACCTCCGATTGTCATGTCAAAAGTTAACTATAAAATTATAATAGGAAAACATACAAAATCTACAACTGAACACAAGTAATCACTGGTTTCAATAGTCACAATCCCTTACAGTCTTTTATTCGCAAAGGGATCCACTAACGCCCTCAGGCCAGATGTGGGCCATTTGTTGTGTTCTTCTTTCTACCACGGAGGCATTTGTTCTCAACATACCTCACACAACACCACCCAGTGTGTCAACTTTCGTGCTTTCCCGAATAGCGATGGTCAAGCTAATAAAGTCCTAGCTTTTGGATCTGAAGATTACCGGTTCGAATCTTTTCATTGCCGATCATTTGCCCCACTTGGGCTCCATTTGTTGGCCGCGGATCTCCACTTAAAAAGCGACTCATACTGTTAATTCATTAATTATAAAGGAAGTAGGGGGTAGGAAATAAAAGATAAAAGTATACTGGGTGAATTATTATTACTATCCATATTGGATAGATGCTGTAAAATTCACCATTAGTCTCAATTGTGAATTATATAATATTAATAACACAGCGTTGTTGGTAGATCTAATATGCCAACAGTTCGACTACCGTGAGTAATCTTTCTCAAAGCAAGTTTTACAATCAAAATCGATACACTCCTTACGTCACCATTAGTCTGTTCATACTGTTCACCTCATTACAATACACGGAACTTTCCTTTGGTGGTCCGCTTCTGAATAGGCAAACGTGAATCACTTGGCACAAATTTATGCAGCGCCAGATACTCGCGGTCAACCGCCATTTGCTCCGGGAGATGAGTAATCGATAATCATACCGATGGTCCGATGGGGAGAAAGCAAAACACTCTGCGATTGCTGTCAGCGATGCGAGTCGTACGAAGTTGGTCACCCATGTGTTCCTCAGAGCTGAATCACCCCGAGGGAATTTCCTTTCAACTAGTAGTAGTCATGTGAATAGGGTCGTGTGATTCGGACGTGAACCATACGGATACAAATCCGCTCACCGCTAATCAACTCCCCTATATGGTAGCATTCTGTTGGTTACGCCGCTTCCTTGAAAAATGACCTACAATATCCTTTCACTAGTGAATGAAGCAGTACCAAGGCAAACTACTATCCGGAAAAATGACCTTATCTAGCCTAGTACCATGACAATCATTGGTTCCAAATAACCGGGATTTGGTTGACGGAAGTGAAGCAATCGCAGCCAAGTTTGGATAAATCTTATTGACTGAACACTGTCACAGCTTTGTACACGTCAATTCACTATTCACTTCACTTCGACTGGTTAAAGTCCGGTTACCACGATTACGTTTGATATTCCCAAAGTTTTCGTGGACCAGGTGACAGCCGAGAGTCCCGAGTATTGCGGTATCAGTCGTCTGATTACGCATAGATTTGGCGGTACCCTTTGTTTTCGATAAACTATTCTCAGCTGACGATTGCTCTCAACAAGTTTAAATCAAGATAGTCTAGCTACTATCAATGCCACAAGGCATCCCCACATAGTGTGCGCTTTGAAACTCATGATATTCCACGTGGATCCCATTTACACACTTCACCGTGCCCAATCCAAACGGTCCCATTAATGTGAAACATCACGATGAATGATTGCCAAGCCGTGCGCTGCTGACCAGGCCAAACGCCAACGTGTCGGCTATTGCTCGGGTGTTGACTCACGTGAAGTTTATTAGGCTAGGTCAGCTTCTGTGCTCAAAATACATGCAGATATATGGGCTAGTGCTGATAAAACATCCGTGTATGTCTTGACCACCTCATACACAGTAATGGGAAGTAATTTATATGCAATAATGCAAGTTGCACCCAGAAGCATGGGTAAGAGGCAACGCACCAGATTTAGTGATTCATTGATCGGCTAGAATTTTGTAGACCGTGAATAAGAAGAGGCGCATCTTGTACAGCAAATGCCTAATCCATTGGGAACGGGGCCATCCGTGAAGTTAAACCAAAACAAGCAAACGACGCAACAGCGATTGGATCAAGAAAAAGCATTATCAACTTAACTTACCTGGTACCTCTCCGTCGCGAGCATCAGGGGCTTATCAACCAGGTCATCCTGTTTTCTGTTTAAGTATGCTGATCATTTTGGCTTCTCTCAGTTCAGTTCCAGCAAAGATGACTTTCAAAGTTCTTCCAATAACTTATCTTCTAACCCCGATTTCGATGCACAAGCCGGCTTAAATCTCAACACTCCCAAATCTTTCAAATGTCTGTTATCTCCCACTCCATCCCGGACGGCCTACCCGTCCGAAACGTTATTCATCAACTCAGAAACATTGGCCAAGGTTGATTATATGAAATATCTAGGGATTTTATTGTTGATAATCTCAAAACGGAATTCTCACATTTCCACCTATGCAAAGATTCGCCGACGGTTGTCATTTCAAATCACAAAGCTTCGATACTAAAGGATGAATCGAGGCATCATTTACCGTTTTGTTTACCAATTTGTTTTCGCATTCCTTCTTTACTCCTGTCCATTTACTTTTCTGTGCTTTAAAAAAATATTTTAGAACTTCCCGCCAGAGACTGTCAATAATTGGCCGCTTTTTCTTTCATATCACCAAGCGAATTGTC
>LUCM01009739.1:0-39474 GCA_008360955.1 Fasciolopsis buskii | reverse complement strand
AATTGAAACCCCATTCTCAATGGATTAGAGATGCCCGTTAGCTGTGGGAAGGAGTATGTGATTGGTTCAGTTAATCTAGTTCTGTCTTCGTGGCCTTGAAGCGAGCTTTGATTGAAGGATACGTTAGTAATATGCCGACTTATGGGGTTCACATGTGCCATCACCTGAGGGGCACAAAACAAAAAAAGACCAACTTGAGCCGAAGTCCGATAGGGGTACCAGCCAGCATCAACGCACACAATAAAATCCAATATGTCAGCTCACGACTTGCTCGCTACAGCGATTACCTTTAAAATTGGCGCTTTTTCGACGCACTTTCGCAATTTTGAATGACGATAAATGATCCGGAAAAGTGCATTAAATCTCCCGACGGCACCGATTGTGGTTGCGAAATTCCATGTATTCAATCACAATCCCACAAATGAAAAATGATTCGCTGTGCCCATTTACCAAAATGTTGTGGTGGAAAGAAAACCACAACGCTTTCACTTAGTGAGTGCATTTACACCTGGTGTCAATTTAAAACTAGAAACCTATAAAACCGACGATTTGTGCTTACGTGTTTTAGAACCAGTCACGTGACTCAGCCTTTGTCAACTCCGAATGACCCCAAGTTCAAAATTCAAATGTTCACGCTGAACGTGAGATCAGGTTTGCAGACATCAATGCATGTTATACACGTCCACTTTATCTGGAGTTCTGGAACAAAAATAGCTTTTAATCTGTTAGAAATTATCGTCTACCCTGTTCGGTTCACAAACCGGATGACTGTAATTTTACGAATCATGAATTAAACATTTACTCCTATGGAGCAACAAAACTGTCCTTTTTCGCGTGAATGAAAAATAAAATTGATTTATTTCTTCTTTCTTTCTAAATCTGTCTCACCTGATCTATCTCAGCCGGATCACTTCGAGATGCTTTACGATTGACAAAATTCCAAAATCAGGGCTGTTTTCTGCTTAACCCCTCCCCGACTGTCTCTTTTCTGCATTCAAAATCCAAATCGAATCTGGTGAGTGTTACACATCACACAACGGAAAACATTGATCTGTGTGACTTTGGTCCCCTTCCGCATATGATTCCTCTACTTCGGACCACATGGTGGAAAATAGTTGCCACGCGTACCGACGACCAGCCAACATCTGGTTATTAGGGGAAGGGAAGGGGTAACACGTGATTTTTTTTTATCTGTCTGTTACTGCCACAAAAAGAACGGGTACTAATCGCCGAAGCAGGTGAGTTGTACATGTGTTGTGCGGATGGAATTGGGAAGCACTTAGCCCATGCACGTGCGTGTTGTACATGAAATTTACTCATTTCCTGTAAATGTGGGCTAAAAGCATAGGGACGAAGAACATGCGAACATGTACCATTTCGTTAAACGTCTCGCAGTTAGAACTGGGAGGGACTTACCCCGGCACAAATAATCCGTGATGAGATAACCTGGATATATATTTATATTTATAGATGCGGGCAGATTTTTGCACTAAAAATATCCACGTGATAGCCGTTCAGTTGTTTTGTTGACCAGAGAATAGGGCATATTCAATGTTATTTGTTCTCAGACTGATCAAGTTCGAATCTTGATAACAATGATACAAATGAAATGAGAAAATTAACAGTAATTGATTGCGAATTTAGACCAAGTTTGGTTTGATAAATGGCTGCAGGTTCAGTGAAAATTTAATTGACTCGGAGCATCATACGATAAGCAGTACCGTGTGTAAACCATTCAGGTAACCATAAGGTCAATGTGATGTTTGAGTTGAGCACGAGGTTACACAAATGAGTAGTAGACCTTCACATCCATGCCTGGTGAACTCAGTTTGATCCGACCAGAGCTTCCGTTTCCCGATCGCAAGTAAATAAAATTTACCTCTTGCCGAAAAGATGACCGCAAAATCTGTCCGAACTGACTATCGTCCATTCTGTTATTTCATAATGTGAAACCTTTGTCCGTGATCTTTGATGTATCCGATCCCATATCCATCGAACCATAATCTAATCGATAAAGAACACATTTTGGCTGGCCACTAAGCAGCATCATGTTTTGTCTGCCCTCTGATGTATGCTCGGTAGTCATTCGCTACGCATTTCTTTTTACGTTTTGATAAGAAGACTTCTTTTAATAAGTCAAACCAATCAAGGAATGTCGGGTAGCAAAGCCATGTCAAAATCTGCTGATCAAAATCTATCGATCAGTGATTTCTTTTATAGAATACCTACTACTTACTCCGTCTGTCCTATCTCCAAACAATCTGCATGGAATTAAATTGAAAATGGCTTAGTTATCGATCTGAACATTCGTTAAGAATTGCATTGGAATAGCAGAACACTGTGACTGTTGACCAAGAGTATTACACAATTTGCTGAATTAAATAAAAGCTTGGTCGAAGGTTAGATTGCGAAATACTAGAACCGACAATTTTGAGGACTCACTGAGATCCATTCGAACGGAGTAAATGGAATCGGAGCGAATGAAAACAGTGTAAGACGACAAGAAAACCAAAGGGGCCACTGTGTAGAATTCATCGTACATGTCAGCGCTTTCAGCGCTATTGACATCATCCACTACCCATGATCTTTGGTGGTTCTTTTGTGGTCTGGTATACTGCCCAGTCGCCTAGTCCAGAACAGGCCTGTTTGTTGGAAGATGGAAGCCTAACCTCTGGGCTACCGACTTGAAAGGAGGCAAAGTTGTACACGACGATCACGTGACCGTGGGTCATGTGCCTATTCTGGTAAACCTATTTCGGGTGATGTTATTCAAATGGCCGGCCAAACTGGCCGTCTCACAGTACCATCAGCGGACGCCCGAAGATGCTGTTTAAGAAGAGCACTAACCAGGCATAAATTCATCACGTGATTGACAAGGGGCCCTCCGTTGTCCGTTACTCGTTATCTGATGAGCTGCGATTGCTCCGTGGATGAAATTGGATTGCACGTGAACAAGAACATTTGCAGAAGATGAGTACACGCCTTATTTGGGGCCAAGACATGCAAAGTTTGTCCCGGTGCCCCCTATGACACGGTAAACGAAACTGACTCGTTTGGAGTAATTATTTTCAAATCTTTGACCATTCGATCAAACGAAGGATGCCATGCCTGGCGGAAACATAAGGGACGAATTCAAATTAGAATATGAATTCTCAAAAGACTAGCTGGAGATATAAATGCTTGTTCAGTACGCTTTCCAATAAGTACATTAGCCTTGATAAGTATGACGCCAATTCAGTCGATTTTTTTTATTTGGATTAATGGAATGAATTTCGAATTCGCTTGGAATTTGCTCTTGGCAGTCGAACTAATCAACGATTAAAAAGATTTGATTTAAGCAGATAGAATAAGCTTGATTTCGCCAAGAAATCCTACACCAATGGGAATGTTTTGATGATACTCACCAAGGCGATTTCGTGCAAACCATGCCGCAATAAACATTTTGTTCTAGAACACATTTCAGGACGAACAAAGAAGTTTGTTTTGATGAGGCGGCAAATTTTTTTTCTCGAGATTCAGGGACATCTCACCATTGACGAGGTTAGACATCCACAAAAACGGGTTACCTTAATCCGTGTACGACAGCTCAGTAAATTCATCAAACAAGAAGAAGCAACACGGCAAGTTTTATTCGCTTAAATTTAAAATACGTATTGTTGGCTCATTCCAGTCACGTGATCAACAACTTACGCTACTATTCTGTAAAGTCATTCAAATTTCTGTCATGATCAACTAGGAATGACTTGTGTACGGTTAGCTAGCGTAAATCCAGGCCGCGTTCACCGTGTGTCACGTTCGAAACGTTCATCGAACCGATAAGTACTTTGGTCGACTCAATGTTTAACTACTTATCGAGTTCACATTTGCATGCAATCTCAACACGTGATCTTGAGCAGGCGAATGACTAATTACAGTCAAAGGTAACACTCTCATCTCGTCATCATCATCATCATCGGGCATTTTCGTACTGGTTTGCTTTTTGTACGATTTTAGTCTTGTACAAACAGACTGTTAGAAACGCCCTATGCACTGTTCTGTGAGTAAAAATCTGATATCACAAAGAAAACTCGAGGTCCAAAAACAAAGCCATCGTTGTTGTTATTGTTGTTGTTGAGTGTTATTGTAATTGTAGCCGTATGCATTAAACAAACTACAAGAATTGTTCACCTATTGTCCTATGCCACCAATGATGTGTTGCGTTCGGTCAGTTGGCACGAGTATATTGTTCTTGGAAAACCTCTGTATAAAAAATCCTATTGTTACACTGGTTCACACCATTTCCGTTCGTACTATCCAGTGAGCATTGACGTAACTTACACAGTGAGATTGTTGATAAACCAATTCCCGTCGCTTTCATCTTACTGTGTCTATTCTTCCAAGGTTCACTGTCGGCTTTCCAGACATAAATTGCTTTCCTATTTAAACAGCCCTGACCGACGGTGATACACAAGACTTTGCGGCAAGATTCTACTGTTGACAGCAAACCATTACTTGGTTGGAGTGCTTCTATTGTTTTTGTTACCGTACCATTTGTGGGTCACATGCTCATTAATCACGTGAGCTTATCAGATTTACAGACGAATTATCCGAAAGCTTTCTTTTGAACATTAGTCAAATTCTCTGGAAGACAATGCCTTCTCTTTCCGTTCAACTCACGAATAACAGTGCTACTTGTGGGATATTTTTCGACTTGTTTGATGCAACACAATAGAGGCTACATGAAGTCAAATGAACTTTTTACTCGTTCCACTGGCCTCAATCCAGACGGGGAAAAAACGTTAGTTTATTGGTAGAGAGTAAAATAACAGCGGCCGTTGCAACATTCTGCAAGGAAGAAGTACAGTTTATTGTGAGAACACAGATGAATCAACTGTTGCTTAAAATACTGGAATGCCAACATTTCAAACTTCTATCTTTCTGTCAATGAATCGGTTACTGCCGTACACGGTATCTCCTATGGGTCTTATCAGCAGAGCTTTAGACTTTTGGCAAAAAGTTAATAAATCAATAACCGGTCGAAAATATTGCTTGGTTTGCATGAATGTCCATTGGCTGAAATGAATGTTTGCGAAACCTCGAGAAAATGTAATTTCATTATATGTCTGGGTGTGCTGTTCGGTTTCCTTCGAAACTGATCAATGAGACTAATCCGTTGACCGAAATCACGTCAGTTTCTGTGTGTACTTCGAACAGCAGTTCATGCAACATTAGGATGTTGGCCTACGTAACTGGCGTTTGAGAGCCGAGTACGCGGTAGCCCGGTGGGTTGAAGGTCATCGGTTCGATTCCGGCTCGCAGTTTGAACTTTCGGATGTGCACTGCGTAAGCGGATTTTCCATGGCTAATTTCGATTTGTCAGCCGTTTCTAGGTCCGTAAATAAACATTGGTACACCTTAATCAGCGGCCGCAATCCACGTCTGCGGTTTGTTCTACCACTAACCTATGACGGAAAGGGCTGCCCAAGACGAAGTGTCGGCCTGGAATCTTTGCGGTTCGAGGTTCATGATATATCATGCATTATAATCTGAAAGTAACTGTAGCTATGCAACCAGTTCGGTTGCCCGCGTCGTTCGTGGCTGCCGTGTTTATTTTTGGTTATCCGAACTCGGGGCAAATATCATTCTATGAAATCTCACAAGTTTTCTGCCCAGAATATACAGTTAACACTTGGGGTGAGTTGAAATATATCCACGATAAGTAAGTAAGTAAGTAAACCAAGCCTGCCTGAAATTTCGGGGAATTGGCTCACGAACTTCGGCGCGTGACTCGTCTATCCCAGTAACAACAGTCAATATGCGACTAGATTAAATAATCATCATGTGGTGAAGTTCAACAAACCGTTCAGAGCCTGCCCGGTAGCGTAATGGCTGAGGCGTTCGACTCGGAATCGTTCGTTTGGCCCCGGGTTCGCGTCCCAGTTCGNAAATATCATTCTATGAAATCTCACAAGTTTTCTGCCCAGAATATACAGTTAACACTTGGGGTGAGTTGAAATATATCCACGATAAGTAAGTAAGTAAGTAAACCAAGCCTGCCTGAAATTTCGGGTAAGTGGCTCACGAACTTCGGCGCGTGACTCGTCTATCCCAGTAACAACAGTCAATATGCGACCAGATTAAATAATCATCATGTGGTTCAGTTCAACAAACCGTTCAGAGCCTGCCCGGTAGCGTAATGGCTGAGGCGTTCGACTCGGAATCGTTCGTTTGGCCCCGGGTTCGCGTCCCAGTTCGAGCGCGGTGGATATACATGACTGATGATTCCTAATAAGGATGAAAACAGCTGTACAGTGCTTCCATGGTTTCTTAATAGTCAGTTGAGTGATGATATCACATGGTGAATTATTTCATGAAAACAATAAAGATCCGTCACCTCGTTAAGGAGTTTGCGAAATTTCCAGAACGGGAATGGTTATCGAAATCAAGTGGTGGGAGCCAATGAGAAAATGACAATTAAGCGAAGAAAAATGACACCAAGTCGCCTTAGTCGGCGGGATTTAAACGTCGGATTAAGGAGTTCCAACAGAATATTGCAATTCGAACAGCCACAGCTAGCCAGGGATCAATTAAATGGGAGTATTTTGGGAATTCAGCTCACGGGATCAGATCAACGGGAACCCGTTTATGCCGACTGCGTTCACAGGGAATGCGAGCGGACGCTCACACACGCGAAACACTTTGGTCTGTTCGGTTATAATTATCGTCTAAGGTATACCGCACGTCGCATACTTGTCCGCACGTCGCATACTTGTCTGCACGTGCAATTTGTCGATGGGTTCTAGATCGGCGAGCAATGCTGAACACAAAAGCAGCAGAATTGCAAACGCCAGCCTCGTCGTCACGAGTTTCATCGACGTTTAGTGTACTCCGGTCATCGTCCAGTCCCATTCACCTATTTTGAATTCGTCAATGATATCTTTTGGAATAGACTCATTTGTGTGATGAACACATGGCTATTGAAAATGGTCACACTAGGCACACGAGCCAAGTGACTTGGTCAAAACTGTCAAATACAAAGTTCCCGACTGCAGTTCGCATCTGGAGAAACCCTGTGTTCGTTCGCCTTTTTTCTAGGCCAAAAGAGTTCTCTGCCAAATGACAAAAGAACCACGACAACACCAAGTGGCTTCCAAACCATCAATTTTGACGACCAATTCTATCCAAAATGTGATGTTCCAATCGTGACGTATGCGGCACGCATGTAACCTCATGATCCCGTCGAATGGATTTCTTTGCTTCTTGTTAAGTCTAGGCATGAATGGGACAATCTATTTGGGCGTGAAGACAGCTGAGTGAAAATTCGGAACAACGGGTAAATCGAGCCAATTTTGAGTTAGTAATCATGTAACCTAGGGAACCGCATAAAATATAGGGGTTAGCAATATTTTCTGTTTCACGGTTGCCAACCTGGAGACCTAAAAGTCGGTAAACAACCGTCAAGATGATCCTATGTAAACGAATTAGTCAGCATAAAGGTGAATATCCTGTTAATGATTGCCAAGCTTGCAGCTGATGCACGGTGACCCCTTTGTACTTGCGGTTCTGTAACTCGGCGAAAGCGGTCCGAACGAATTCTAACAACACACAGTCTCGTGCCGCATCTTGAAACTAAACAATCAGGCAGAACGATCACAGATTTGGCACAATATTTTCAAACTGTTCAGGAAATTTTACACACTTGACAGATGATCCAGCGGTTCTGCTTCTGAACGATGCTCCACAGGCAAGACAATTTGGCTTTGGAGACAGACTGGAAACGATCTTTAGATCACAGTATACCGGTGACGCGGTTTTCATGAGTTATTCGGTTTCCCATTTGCGTATTTCTATGAGCATCATGCATATGTTTACTAGTACACATTCTTGTTGATCTAATATTACTCTGGAACCCAGATGACTTAGATGGAGTTCGTCAACGATCTGAACAAAGAACTGAGTAGGACAGATCAATCAAATCTGAAATCAGTTCGAAAAAGTACGGCGAAATTCACTCGAACAAAAGTCAACATGATCGATCGCGGGTGGCAGGATTACACGTGGTTCAATTAATTAAATCAACAAGTTTGACAAGATTCCGAACAATTTTGATCGAATTTGGAAATTCTGTTAGAAACGGCATGGTGGTTAGACATCGAGGCTCCGAGACGACGGATTAGCAAATCTGTCTACTTTCAGGCGAAAACAGCCAATTGAGCGGACAATATAGTGGATAATATGCACGTTCTGATTGGTCTGACAAACACACTCATTGTCACATGGGCAAATTTTTCCGTGAAATTCATTTGGATATGTTTCCGTATTTCCGTAGAATAGTTCTGCGTGTACCATGCCTGGCAAGGAAGCCAACGGGCGATTATTTGCTTCCCGTATTTCTGGCGACCGGCAAACATTACCAGAACATCATTCCAAATAGCGCCGCATTGTAAAATGTGAGACGATGAAACACGTCTTCTCTATCTTCGGCTCGTCAACCTGAATACGATTCAACCTTCCATTTACAAGGGCTCTAGAGTTGACGGCAAATAAGTGTTTTTTATTAATCAAAATCAAATCAATACTTCTATTTTTCTATGAGCATTCTTCACTGAACTATACTTCTCCCATCTAATTCGGTCTAGCGTTATGCAATGACTTTTTCACGTGATGTTTCTACTGACTATCGATTGACACAACCTTGTGCAATCAGTCGATGCAAGAACAAAGCAACTTTGGCGTATCACATCTACCAACAAAGCTTCGTTATTAACATGATATCATTCACACTAAAAAAAAACAATGCATAGCGCATCGATTTTTCAATACTTACTACTTACTTCACTCGGTCCTGATGTTTACAAAATTATTATAGATCGCACTTTTAGTCTGTTTGAAAATGGGACAGTAAAGCTCCGTGCAATTACGATTTGGCCGAATGTTGTTTTTCAATTCCACTTGCAATGGCAGGAAAAATTTTTACACTAACTTTGTTTGTTGTCGTGTCAATAAAACCGTTCAAAGATTTCCAACCAAGTGAACTATTTTCGTTGTCTTTGTGACATTAGCCTTGGCCGAAATATGCATTGTACGTTTGATAGAATCGATGTTTTTGTCAAGGAGACAGTTTATCTGTGAAGTCGAATTTGCAAAACCGAAGATATGTGATAGCTGATTCGTATCGGATGATGATTTAGACGACTTACCGTGACGCGTTATTTCTTTTTGTTCTAATTCGTCACTTTGTTTAGCTATTGTCTGGCATTTCTGAACAGCTGTGGTCAAGCGGATAAGGCCATGGCGTACAGAGATGCAAGTCGCGGGTTCGAATCCCACCACCGCCGGTCAATTTCTCCACTTGGTGACCCTCTGCTGGTCGCTCCCGTCTCTCCTGTTTGAGAATATTACAAACTATTGTTCCCCATAGTAAAAGGAGAGATAAATGATGAACGATAGACGTTGTATTTCTAGGTTGTAGGCATGTAGCCGGTATCGTAACATGTTAACGTGAATGATGTTCGTTCCAATCCTCGCATTGTTTGTCACCTCCCTCCAACCGAGTTATTCTCATTTGATCTAATCCCCAAAGTAGGGTGTAGGTTGTCAGTGAATTGGTACAAAAGAAAAACAAAGCAATTAAGATCTGTAGTGGCAGTTTGGTAACGGTCATTACATCAACAGCACATTGCACGCCAAGTCTCAGCACAGAATCATCCAAAATAATAGCTTTACTCCAAACCGAATTTCAGTGTTAATATCTCTAAGCAATGTGAATTTCATAACCCAAACACGTGGGTAGAAAACTATTTGATCCCAAAAACTGTCTTCGCGGACATGGAACCGTTTACACGTGACTGAATATTGTGCCAGTATATATCTTCACCCTATAGTCAGGTTGAAATCAGTTCAACCGTGTTGCTAACCGCGGAATTCAAGAAGATCTATTGTAATGGCTAACGTCATTCTCCCACCAACCCCTTTGTAATGTCACTGTAATTTTTGAGCATTGTTTATTTTCCCTCTACTTATTCCATGTGTAGGTGGAATATTGTATTTGATTTTCAGATTCAAATTGGTTTAGATACTACTTTCTGTGGTCCTAAACTAGGACAAAACGTTGTCATATCAATTACCAGTTGCATGCTCGAAGTGCTCACGGGCAAGCCATTGGATTCCACTTTGGAATGACATTGCCTCGATAAAAGGCCCTCACCGGTAATCAGCTGCCTCGAGTTAGATTTCGATCAAATAAAGTTAGATGACAACTGGGATTAGTTTCATTTCATCGCTTTAAGTCTCGTAAAACACGAGAAAATGAATCGAGAAAGGTCAGCTGTATAGAACAAAAGTTTTGGCAAAAGCGTACTTCCACTACGAGTCTCGATGGGAAAATGACGAACGTATGATAATATCAATATTACTACTGGGGAATGAATTTGAAATTTCACCACTTGCCAAGTCCTTTTTAGTTAGATTAAAAATTAAACACGTTCTTACGCTTTTTTCTCGCACCGTGATCGCCAAATGTATTTAGTCAGCTTACAACAGATTCATCCTCACTGGGAAAATCGATTTCCAAAACTGTCGATTTTGTGTAACCTAATTGAATTATTTCCTAGTCCAATTAAATAATGACCGATCGAGAATTGCCTCACCCTGGAAGCGAAAACAACCCATCCATTGCTCCCCGTTATTACTGTCAACTTACGCCCATATCCTGCTATTACCAATTCCCACAGGAATCCTACCGTTTAATGGAACCTAAATCGCTATGCTTCCAGTCTATTGCCTCCGGATGGAGTTTATTTTGTGAACTCATTTTGTACACTCCCAACCACTCTATTTTTCGTGAAGAAATCGTTAATTTCACACCTTTTATTCATTTGAGAATTTGTGAATGAGAAACTTTTGGAAGAGTGAGGACTGAAACAAACGATTTTAATTACGGTTGGTCGTTCTGCATTCCAAATACGAAATGAAGTTTACTCACCGGCGGTGGTCAAGCGGATGAGATCGTGGCGTTTGGACATGAAGGTCGTGGGTTCGAATCCTTCCACTGACGGTCAACTCCTCCATAAGGCAGCCCTCTGTCGGCTGAGGCCCTCTTCTTGGAAAATGGTGCACATTGTTATTCCATTAATAAAGGATGTAAAAGATAAAAGTTATTTGGCCGGAGAGAAGGAATCTGAAGAACCTGAGATGAAATGTCAGAATACTCCTTAACGTTATCGCGCTGTCCACTTGATGTTAAATTAAAGGCACCTTAGCTTTCCGGCTTGCCACGCAGTGGTCAAACGGACATGAGAGACGCGGGTTCGAATCCGCGCATCTCCGTTCAACTTCCCCACTTGGAAGCCCTCTGCTGGTCCTAGCCTTCTTGTTGAAAAATGATGTCAACTTTCTTTTCATTAATATGGGCAATATAAAGATAAAACGATTGAGCCATCAGTGTAATTACTTCGAGGTTAACAACTACATAGAGCTTTGGGAGATGTTGCCCGAATAATCAACGGAACTGGAAGTAAAATTGAATACTGCATTACGAAACCAAGAAATATTGGCGATCTTGACACAAACTACGCAAAGCTCTTCTCGAACTAGCTGGAGATGCCTTGATTAAGACATTTATAGATTTTTGGTCTGTGATTTTTCGAACGAGGAGCACATTCCGTTGTCATGGAGCTAATCACGGGTTGTAGTAAATGAACATGTAGTGATTGACCTGAGTAGTAATCTTGGAATCATTTTATTTCCGACAATTACTAAGGTTTTGGTCGTGAAATTGCTGCACCGTCTAATACCGACTAACAAGATAACAGCAAGCCCAGATCATTCAGATCGAGGTACCAACAAATTTGACTACATTTTGAACTGCGCTACACACCTGCATTCCACCGTCCTGCTTGGACTCAGTAAACGAAACATCAGTATTTATTGCTCCTCATAGGAAATGCCTGCTGCAGACTTTCAGAAATACACTATGAGCATTGTACTGGCATTCTAAAACCCTATTGATGCTTGACAAGGATTTCCCATCTCTCCATTCTTGCGTAAATGCATCACCAGCAAGATGATGGGCGATGCCTAAGGAGGTAGTGAGTATGCACACTTCGAACTGGCCAGTGGAGTTACTCTGTGTGACTTGGATTATGCAGACAACCTCGCTCGTCTGTTCCAACATGCGGAATATGCTTAGTGTACAGTGGACGGACTCGTGAGAGCTGTCGATCCATTTGACCTATGTTTTGTACCTTCAAAGTATTGCAAAATTGAACTTTAGTAGGTCCGAACTGGACATTCAAAGGAAAGAAACTAATCCTTGTTCAAAGCTTTAGTTACCTTAGCATTTTCTCGACTAAGGATGATATTACGTCATTGGGAACGAGCATGCATGTATCTAAGGCCCGAGCACTGTACGTCAGACTGAATTATCTGATGTTCTGACCTGAAATTTCATTGTAACTGACCAGTCGTCTGTACTATGCCCCGGTGTGTTCATTTCGTTTGAAGGGTTGCAACACATGGAGCATGCGAGCCGAAGATGTTCTTCTCTCGGAGGTACTCGATCACTGATGTCTGCCAAGCATTGCTAGGATTGGATGGATTGTACCGGTTAGAAATCCATTAGAAGGTGCCGGTTTTGGACATTTTCTTAGCAAAAATTCAGAGTTGGGTCACGTGTTGCATACGACAAATACGGGTCTGCCACAATTGCCGACCCCATTTGCCCTTCCTCATACGCGATTGAAGAATCCACGTTGAGGTCAACGGGTGACGTAGCCACGCGGAATGAGAAAATATGCAACAGACATGTCATCTAGGTATAAACCAATTACACCAACTCATTATCAAGGCCTACGAATTGTCCTACACATCCTATTCATAATAATTTGTTTAAACTGATTACATCCTGGTCTATTGATTTGCAACAATTCCTTGATCCTATAACTTGGCTGAATTGTCTTTAGTAAGACTAGGTCATCAAGTGACTCCCGGTTCAGTAAATACAACTTCTATCGGTTAATGATGATTGCACACAAAGTGCTTCTTTTTCTGGTATCATCTTGTTGTGATTCTAACTCACTATCGTTACGCGCGCTCTTCGACAGTCTGCGCTATGTCATATCTTTTTGTTGTTTTCAATACAATACAATACAATACAGTAGAATACAATACAAACTAGCTGAACCGTTTTAGACTTAGAAAGCTTAGAGTATCTTTTACACTGGTTTTCCAATTTCCTGTTCCCCTTTATCTATTCCCGATCTAGAAGAAATGAATATTCATGTTATCAGTAAACTTGCACGTTGTTTTGAATTTAGCAAAGATATACTGGTCCCAAAATTACGTTGATTCCTGTGATAGATTTAAGACTAACCTCTATCCGGACAACATTCTCCAATGCGTTTACGCATTCTTCAACTCATTCCACGTTTGCCTTCCTCTTCTTTGTTATTTCCATCTCTAGAGACAGCCTATCTTGTATGTTCACGCCCAAATCGTGAAATGCGAACAAGTGAGCTTATAGTCATTTACATTCTATAATAATTCATCCTGTTCCATTAATTTGACTGTTTGTCCGCCGGACGGCACTTCGAACGCACAAATCACAGGTCCACCCCTCACCCTGGCATGTGGGGAGCACCAGACACGACTTCTACTCTCAAGGGAGCTCACCCGTGATGCGTATCCATCATCGCACCCAGGGTTTGAACGACGGGTTCTTCTGCATGGGAGACGTCTGTGTGTTACCACAAAGCCGCTCAGCCCCCTCTTGACTTAACGGAATTATTTGGTCTAGTTTTTGTTCCCGCAATGTCTTCCGTGGTAGTCAACTTTGCTCGACAGTTCCAAAAGAAGACAAGATTACTGTCTGTTAGTTCCAGTGAAATGTTACCCATTCACGTGAGGTTCTCACTGCAGAATTGGGTCACTTCTGCTGTCTAGCTCTCATTGTGTTTACATTTTATCTGGTTGTATTCTTTTATGATACCATTCAATTCACTCAGTCACAAATGTTTTTAAACAAGATTTTAGTGTGGACACTTTTTGTCGAGTTTATCGAGCTTCCAAACTGACCACGCTAACTTCTGGTCGGTATTTCGTTTTGTTCGCAAAATTGTATCATGACACAGATTAGAATCACACATTGCATTTCCGTTGGTGTTTTTCATATCTAGAATCGATGCACATACTAGGTGGCATCCTCCTTTCGGTTGACTGTCGGATACGCAGTATTTCGTTTATCAATGGAAAACAGACAAACTGTCAAACTATTTTTTCATACTTGCGTGGGATCAACTATCTTTTATGATCGTATCTATATCACACATGCACGATCGTAGTTACATCCCGTGATCTCGCTTTCACTACCTCATATCTGGATGATTTGTTCGAATATGATCCCTTCCTTCTCGGTTCTGCCTACTCGACTGCGAGTTTGGAATTTTATCCGCTTTTGTACTTCATTATTTGCCCGAAAACAATTCTATCAAAACACGGGAAAATTGGACATGATGTGTGAACAAAAAAACAAAACAAACGTAATCCGTTGGTCAGTCATGATCTCGCGAGCGCTCATCATGATTCGACTGGCTCCAATCATATTCTAGCAGTTTGTTGAAATAAGATCGAAGATGTCATGTTACAGTACGGATTATAGGGTTTGAGGGGTGGATGGAACTATTTTGCTGTTGTTCACAATAAATGTGAGGAAACAATCAAGCCCGATGTTGTGAGAATGGAGAGAGAAAAACAAGAATAAATTAGGGATAGAGGAAGACATGGGAGGGGTAGGGAGGATACGACGAGGAATGAATAAGAAATAACAAAACGAAAAAGAATTCCCCAAAGATAGATAGATAGTTCTCGTGTGTACAACATGGTAAAGTGGGATCATGATTTCATCAAGTATTCGAGTTCGTGCTAAACCGTACCCCGGTGAGTGCATGGATTCAGCCTACTTTGGAACTGGTATGTTTGGTATACGAATTGTAAGCAGTGCAATCACCGTGACCGGTGACTGGTAGATAGAATACGTGTGACTGATGGCGAATATAGCTGTGATTAACCGGCAAAGGTTAACTACTTGACTGGTCCATGTACATATTGGATGAAAAGTGAATATGAAATTTATTCAAATTTACTCAAATTTATTCAAATTACTTATTACTAACTCACCATCCGGACAATAACTAACCGAGACGTTTTCGATATTCGGTAAGGGAAACTTGAGGCATCTTCTGGAGAGTTCCATTCACAGTCATGCTGGTGACTGACCCCGGGAACGGGAAGAAGCTGTCTGAAAAAAGGCGGCCCCGGTTTGTGCACAGAACTGTGCTATTTTTATTCATACAATATCTGCTTGTGTACATAAAATTGCCGACACATCATCATCCCACACAAAGGAAAACTTTAGTATGAAAATACGAAAATATAATAATATCGTGACATGTTGGGAAATCAGAATTGTTTTTTCACAAGCTTCCATTCGTTTGCTAGCTGGACATGGTTGGAAAAGCCCTTGACGACAGTACCGAAAACTAGTAACGGCAAGAGGTGATTGTCTGAATTGAGCTGTTCGTCTAATTGAAAGTAGTGACTTACGTTTAACACACACGACCTGTTGGTCACAATCTACTACTCATAGTTCGCAGTAAGGTAAGTAGTATGACGGTTAAAACTAATGACTGTCCCAAAGACTGGTAGTTGCGCATCGCCTTACACCGCATGCTGTATTGGATTTGTAATGTACTATGTAGACGTCATCAATTAACAGAATGGGGCCCTTAAGACGTGCTCTGAGGTAAATGTGTGTTAAGCCGATAGGTTCTCGGTTCTGACAGTGAGATCGCCTCGAACGGATGAATTTTGTCCACACTGCATGCTATGCTAATCGAAAGTGAATCGTATTAGAGCTTAGCATTGAATACCCGTACCGACTAGGTGGTTCTGAAGTGTTGAACAGACGCTATTCCTTTTTCTAAAAACAAACTGCGAGTGGATAAAGAACTGGTTCAACTCATTTTTATCAGCATGTCCACCAGATTGTTTTCGAAAGCAAAACGATCAAATGTTGACATTGCATGAAAACGATTAATTTCTCACTGCTAACACCTACAAAATGAACAAGCTCTGTTGGTCATGTCCAAAGCATTCGTCGTACTTAGCTTACCTGCAGAGAAGTCATCTATCAGTACCTGTCGATCACTAGCGCTGGCGGCCCGTGGGCGTGCAGATCACTGGCTGATAAGAGCAACATTATTTAGTGAAGTTCAACAAACCGTTCAGAGCCTGCCCGGTAGCATAATAGCTAAGGCGTTCGACTCAGAATCGTTCGTCCCGAGTTCACATCCCAGTTTGGTTGTGTGGTGGATATGCACTGCTGATGATTTCTAACGAGGACGAAACAGTTTTGTAGTGTTTCCACGGTTTCTTCATAATGATTTGAGCATTGGTATCACATGGTGAATTGTTTCATGAAAACTCTGATTTGTTCATCTGTGGAAGACGTTCTCCTCATTTGTCAGCTCCATGTGGTTGAAGCAAGATAGTGGAACTCTTCTGCCGTTCACCGCGTAAAAGGAAAGAATAAAAAGATCGCCGAATCCAACCAGTGATACCATACACGTTTGCATGCACTATCGTGATCACTAAATGCTGCCGGAAACGTGTTTCTCGTCAAAAAGAAAATTGACAAACGCCACGGCATTGAGAAACAGGTATTGTACTTGTGATTCGAGACTTCACGGGAAATTTTATTGGTTGGACGATAATAAATAATTTTAATCATGTTAGCAGACAGACCGAGTTGAAATTTTTACAATGGATGACTCGCTTCTTCATTATTAAAGGATTTTGTCTATTTTACCAATTCGCTGTTTCATCAATTTAACTAAACAAATTGGCAATAATGAAAACATGTGAACGACATTTTGTCTTGCAAATTGGCATCAAGTAGACAAACAAGAAACGAAAAGGCGTTGGATGGAATGAAAGAAAAAGAGTTGCACAAGATCAAATTGGGGTGGAGTAATTTTCCACATTCTAACAGATCCAATCGCCGATTCTTTCTTTTTTTCTTTTTACACGTTTACCTGTGCATGAGTCTTTCGGTCCGTGGCAAAATAGAACGCATCACTCAGGGAGGGGGAAGGAGGGACGATTGTAGAAACAGTTAGATGAACTCCGTTCAGAGACATTAGGCGGGGAGGGGTAGCGGTGCACACAGTCGAATACGAGACAAATAATGGGAGTAAATTAATGGAACAGAAAGGATCATTTCTGGCCAAGAATTTGCTTTCGCTGTTACAATTTTGTCCAGATTGAGTGATTGTGTGATGAGCAAAAGATAGGCTGATTGCCGGATGTATTCGAGGTGTGAGAAAATCCATTTGTTGTGTCAGTTGTGTTCCAATTCGTCTCTTTTCTTTTGTAATTACTTATCTACCTGCATACCTTTGGATTGAATATGTCGAATTTTTTGTGCTTTATTTTGTTCGGGTAAGATTTTAGTGTATTGTTGGTGGTTGGAAGTTCCTTCGAACTTACATGATCTTTTTTCTCCTCTGTTACCTTTCATGTATAAGCGTTTTGACGGGACCGCAACCAGGGAACTTGTCTAGGGATGATGGCCCATGCCAGGAATGACTTGTTTGTCCATGTGGTCGTTCTCTTTTCTCCTGACGTGTACACAGCCTCGAAACATAGCAGACACTGTCTTCCGAAATCCGTCTACGTTCCTTAAATTTGTGTTCTTTCGTGCATTTTCGTGACTCTGCATGCTCCAAATGATTTACGCATGTGCCTCCATTAGAGTCAGCGGTTCCATTTCAGACATTCGATAGTCCATTACCATCGACCGGTTATCGCGAGTCTACTTTGAACACAAATCTGATCATCCATCAAACACTATTACCGTTCACAAGAATCAAACTCACCTACACATTGCACGGTTAGCTTTGGAATTGGACACGTGTCGTTTTATCACTTTGGTCAGATTACTTAAGCACTTTTCTCCCTGTAACAAGAACATCGCTCGTTATTTCAAGTTTGTTGCTAGATTTACTTGGGTTCTTATGCATTTAGTTCAGCCAGCTTTGGAAGGATGACTTAGTTCCGTTTAAAAAGCCATATTTTCGCCGAACAGAAACTGCAAAAACCGGCGAGTATTGTGTGTCGTTTGAAACTGACTAACAATCGATCCAAGGACAACTCGACGTACATTCACTGGACCAATTTTATCTCTTCATTTAAATGTTTTCATAGAACTAGGCGTGCAAACCGCGATGGGGTTGATCATTCAGTTTCAACTTCTTTTTTATCGGAAATGTTTTACACATATTTCTGTGTTGTTCCACCAACTTGGGAGTTTCATGACAGATCCGTAGAAATACAATCTAAGTATGATCATCAAATTCGCAAAGTCGTCTGCAGATAATTTGAAAATAAGATTTGAGAATTACCGTTAGACAAAATACGACAGCGCTAGAAGAAATCAAAGTAATCAAAGGTGATTTAAATCGAAAATTCCTCCCAAAACTGAAAATATTTGGCAAAAGACGACAGATCAAAGCGACGAATTCATGCATCAATCACCACAACAGACAGTCAAGAACAAAACGCAAAAAGATTAATAGAAGATTTTGTTTCGTAATCAATTAATTGACAAGAAATCAATTTCTCCTCACTCACAACATGTACTGGTCAACTTGAAGTCTATTCGATGAATGAATTTCAAAGTCGTGACACTGAGAATCTCGTTTGGAGAGGTGAAACAGCCAAGTTACCCAATTGTTGACATTTAGCAAAAAGGGATTCAACCAAAGATGCTTGTCAGGCTCGATACGTCCTGATAGTGTTGTATTCACTGAATCAGTGAGCAATAACAGACTACTGACATAAGCGTTGCTCATGCAAGCATTCCGTCCAGTCCCAGCGATACTGCGAAAATGCCAATAAGCATTATCCCCGAGTGAGGAAAGTCTCATGCACGTGACTTCTTTGCTTTCCCGTTCGGATACGTGCGTGTCTTGAATAATTTTCACCAAATATGAATACGAATTCCCAGTAAACTATTTTCTGTTGCGAATGACAAATGGAAAAACGGTACGGTGATTATCAATGATAAACGTTTTCCAATCTTTGACCTTGCGGTATAGCTTAGTTAGGCGGCCTTGAAATCATATGAATCACTTATGGAGTTTCAAAACTCGGACACAATTTGCAAATGCAACCCAGTCCAATTTCATTCTCGTGAATGTTGCCAAACAGACTACTCTAGAACTTTGCATAAACTGTGAGACAAAAAACTTCCAAATATCCTCGATAAATTTAGCATCAAGGTCTGCTCGCTACCTATCACGTGACTTTAATACTCCGAAAAACCAGTTAACTATTAGTCCAATAAAATGCATGAATTGAAATCTTACCCAGTGAGCACATTCTAGTCTTTATTCCTCGAATTTGTACCCGATAAATAGATTAGCACGGAAAACGATTTCGTCCCATTTCTTTAATCATGTTGCGCCATTATCATGGTGTTGTCTGTCATCAATTAAAGTTATCTTACGTTGCAATTAGTTGTTTGGTTTTTTACTACTGAGTTGTAGATTTTGAACTTCGTCGCCAACATTCCAGTCACAGTTTAACCAAACAATGATATCGGGAAAAAGGGGAACGTTGCAAGTATATTTTAGTAGTAGGAGATTGAATGTTTTCATGAAATAATTCACCATGTGATATCATCGCTCAAGTCGACATAAAGAAACCATGGAAGCACTGTACGACTGTCTCATCTTTGTTAGGAATCATCAGCAGTGCATATCCACCGCGCCCCAACTCGGACGCGAACCCGGGACGAACGAATTTGAGGCGAACGCCTTAGCCATTACGCTGCTCAGGTTGATTCTCGAAGGTTCTTGAGATATCGACGTCACATGTAATAGCGCCCATATCCGTAATGGAAGTTCGCAGGTTGCAGACCTTTAAACGCACCAGATGAGTGCCTTTCATGTGAGCGCTAACTTCTTTTTTCAAGAAGAATGACCCTACAGAACTGTGTTCCTTGATAGTTTGAAGTAGTAGCTGACTTGGTGTAAAGAACCGAATAAAAATGGATCTTTTCTCGGGGACAAATCCAAGAACTGTTCGTGTTAACCTCCATAATTTGACCCCTTAAGTAACTGTCAGGAAAGTGTACGTGAAGCGGTTCTGGATTGCATACCGGTGTTGACTTCATTGTAACTGAACCCGGCTTCTGGCACGACATTTCGACTTGCCAGTTTGAAAAGTGTTGTAAGGTTTGCTGCCTATCTGACGCACTTAACCTGTCAACTGACTTCCAATTTTTTGGGCACTGCTTGACGCAAGCTTGTGATGTGAATTTTAAACATGTTTGTACCAAGGCTTGTGAGAATCTGCCCCACTTTTCGCGTGCCATACCTAAGTCAATTCATCCGGGTAAGAATTTGGATTGTTCATCATTGGCCTATAACATCTTTTTAGTTACGTTTAATTCATCAAACAATCAATTCGAAAGAACATTCTTTCAGGTTGATTTCATTCATTCTATGATTTGATTAGGATCTATGATTCTAACGTTTTGAAGACGGAATGCGGGAGAGGTAAATTAGGATGAGCAAATGTCACCATGCGTCACATTGTCCAAGGATAAGACTTGCCCTTTGAGATTTCACACCATTGCTAGCCTCGTCTGACAAAAGCCTAGTTGGAAAACACGACACGTTTGGCCCATGTGCCATCAAAGTGCACCGGTATGCGATGTGTTGCGAGGCATCAACACGTTGGATTCTACTGATGGCGCACACGGAATAAAGTCATCCGAAGTCCCAGCTAAGACTGAATTGCCTAAATTTGCCAAATCGTCAAGGCGCCAACCTCGTCGGTTGAGTCATCAGCTCACGAAAACCAATGGGAATTTGCAAAGTTTATCTCCTAGTGATTACGGACCAATTTCAAAATAGGAAGACTATGAACTTCCGATGACCTGTTGTACAGTTCAGCATTCGGAATGCGAGATAAGGACTAATCTTGGTGACAGTCATGACTGGGCCCTTGTGAATAATTCACGGACATTGGGGGGTTTTTTTTTGTGCCATAACTCGAGATTAGCCAACTGCCACTTCTATATGCCAGTCATTTGGCCCAAGAGAGATCTAGAAATTGAAATGCATATATATATATATATAAGCAGGAAGTAGTATCTGGATGCGTAAACAAAATTAGCCCGGGAGCACACGACCGGTTTCGCGGTTATTGTCGCTCGTCAGGTATGCGTACCCGATGCTCTCTTGTCCAAACATCCACATGCTTGTACACTCCGAATTGATTGATATTTCTCACCAGAATCGAATCTGTAGCAACAGGAGTGTGCATGGAAGCTCTTCGTCGAAGAGTCCACAGAAGAATCACAACTGTGATTCGTTGATAATTGTTTGTCAGTTGGGCTGAGCCAACCTTAGGAACGAGGGCAGAATGCTCCAGAATATACGTATGCATATATATAAATAAACAGGAAGTAGTATCTGGATGCGTAAACAAAATATATATATGCAATAATATGATTACACGTCGTATCCCATCGAAACCATACCGAAGACGAGATCTAGCAAGTGATAAAGAGAGAAGAACTGGGCAGTTTGACGTTTCTTGGGAACTTGTCACTAAACGTTATATTTTGTTACGCAATACAGTCCACATAATGTGCAGTAGGATCAACAATTCGCTGTTCCAATTGCCTCGTACTCCTGAGTGTGACATCTCCACGTAAGTACCGGGCCGTTTCGTATTTCACGTAGGCATTTCGAATCAAAAAGATGATGAGGAATAAAATGACGAGCCATGGGTTTCACGATCAAATTTGATTCCCCGGGGCATTTATCACAAATTTCCCAATTGTCAAATTATATCTGGTTTAAGAAAAACATTTATGTGATTGTTTATGTGTGATGGCGAACTCAGATCCGAGATCTAATTGTCAACCTATTGAAAACCAGAAGAAAATTCTTCCGTCAAATTATGCTTTTACAATGTCAGGCCCACCCTAAGCGGACCCGTTAACTGACTAATTTTACAAGTGCAATGCGAGCAAACTTGAATTGCTTTGATAGATAGAGCCAACGCCTGAATCTTCTTCGTGGTTGTCATGTGCGCGTTTCCCGGTCGGCTAATACTTGAAACATTCCATGCCGTACTCTTTATGCATTCTTTTTTGTGTATTTGGACACAACACGTAATCAGTTTGCGCCTCTGCTTTGATCTGGGATTGGTATATAGAAGAAAAGTTATTTTCATAGTCAATGTTGATTGATTCGCTTCTTCCATAGTCTACTCCTTCTTGGTTAGCATTGCTTCCCAAATATCATGACATCCCTTGTGTCGTTCACTTCCCGTGGAAAGGGGTCGACTAGGCAAATCGAGTGACTAAAATCAGGTTAGTTGCTGTGTGCCATCGGAATGGGATGGGGGGTTACATAACACTGGACGTTCAAACTGCACAACTGAATTTCGAGAACTGGTTTTCCATGACGACTAAAAGAGGTAGGACATCTGTCTGGTAGGCGGAATGCCACCAGTCCCATTCAGGCTCGTGGAGTTGACTTTTGGATGCCTAGTGCTTAAACAGATTTCCCTACTTGTCACAGAATCCGGATCCTCGTCAGAGCTCAAATCAACCGAATATATCCACATGTATTTGGCCGATTTGTCGTCTTTCAGAAGGTACTCCAATTAGTCGTTCCTCGTCAAGTAACACGACAATGCTGATCTTAAAGAGTTCCGAATGAGTTGTCAACTACATTTCGAATTTCGCAGTTCGGCTAATTCAGATTGCTATTTAGTAAGCTAGATATTGCTGCCTCCTTAACAAGTCGTCATGCAGACAACAAAACACGTTGCCGAAGCTCATCAAAAAGACTTTGAATTCAACAGCCCTGTTAATACTGTTATGTCATCTTGATTCTGATTGTGTACGTGTTGATACATCGTGATACGTTCACTGGGCCTCGGCTCACGAGTTTTTTTTTCTACTTTTCATGTTTCAGACCAGGATGCCAGCAATCCCAACTCCCCTTCCGACATCTAGTCCTTAAGTAGCTTCTGTTGACTACTTTCCACCTGAATGGATAACGAAAACAAGTCATTGTTGCTAATGTCATTAATTCCCATGTTTGACAACCGTTTCACAAAACTGAATTTTACGACTTAGCAAAAGTAGATAAATAGACAAGAGGCGGGAAACGAGTTTCTCTTAAGAAATCCCCTACGACAACTCGTCTTCTTGCAACTAGTGTGTGTGCATGTATTCGTAGGTTTCAATTGTGAAATTTCTGCATCGTAGTACGTTCTGTTGTGTATGTGTTTTCGTGTGCCCGCGTCTGTCTCAAGCAGATTCATGGTTCATCGGGTTTATTCGCGCAAGGACTCCCTCCTTCTTCATCCCTTTAACGGATTATCCCCAGTCTTGCTGTTACAATGAGCAAGAACAAATGAGTGGAAACAATTCTGCCTAATTTCTTCTTTTGCCGAATTACGTTCCGTGAGACTTACTACATTGCATCAACCAAAAATATTGCCAATAGACTGACTAAAGTCAGTATGGAATTGTATTTTCGAATAGCGGCAAATTTATTGCATTTTTAAGTGACTACTCATAAAAGTAAACAGCATCTCAAGACCCCCCTCCCACCACCCGAATTCGCTTACCAAAAAGGGATTGTAACGGAAATTTACGTTGCCTAGTATTAAATTGGCGATTGAAAAGTTTTTTAGGATGCTTGGAGTAACTGAGATGATCGGTTAGTTATCCCCAAGGGATACTAAATGTCACAATGTGTGTATGTGTATATGTATGTATTTGTGTGCGTGTGCGTGTGCGTGTGTGTGTGTGTGTGTGTGCGTGTGCGTGTGCGTGTGCGTGTGCGTGTGCGCGTGCGCGTGCGTGTGTGTGTGTATGGACAACTGGCTCAGACGGCACGGTGCTCAAACCTATGGATCTACGTTTTTTAATCTGCTAATCCTACCCGTGTAGTAAATAAACCCGTGTGTGGATGGTTTTATAAAATCGTAAACAGCCCCATGTATTTGTTCTAATATTGTGTCTGTTTATTTTTTCTAGGTGTTGATAACCTGTTGCCGGAATATCATGCTGAAAATGATTTTCCAAGCAACATTCGGTCACAAATCACCATTATTATGTTCGAGACCGCCCTCTCTAGCAGCCGTCTTCTTTTTTTGAAATGTCAATAATTTATATACGCGTCACCCACACGCGATGAGACCATACTCGAGACGGACAATTGTGAATCAAACGTCATGGATGCTAAGATCATTATCGTATCACCCAATCGTTCGATACACATCAATACTGTGGGATTCGACACTCTTGTTAGTCACGAATTTTGCAATCTACAAATCTTGATACACTTGGCGATTTACCTTTTCGAGTTGGTCCTCTTCCCTGCAGGATATAAAAAATTTAGAAAAGAGCATTGCAGCTTAGAAAATTACACAATAAAACATAAAATTTAATAAACCCAAGTCATTCTGTAACCTTATTGTGAAGGCTCTTAGAGAAGATCCTGTCTGGTTAAAATTTATGATGGGTTTGTTTAGTATTTGGGCTCGCAATTAATATACGGAATTCGATCAGTCACGGCAACGAGCGGTTACGAGTTGCCAGTAATTACTAAATTGGTCTCGACCTCAGCAACGCAAATGACATGAACACACGAAAGCCATAACAGAACAGAGACACGTCCGAGTTATACTTACATCTCATGGATTTAAATACATTGTTGTAAATATTCCGATTGGTGGAATCCATTCCGCCCAATCAGCCTCAAGATATGTTCGGATTTCACGAGCGTTTTCGTTACCATTCTCATTGGCTGCTTGTGTACATAGAACAATTTGAAGCTGTGCCCCAGTGTATCCCGTGACTTGCTCCTAAACTCACCACAGCTAGTTCGCGTATTCAATGAAACATATCGCCCGAATGACGCTCAAGAAAATATTGATTCAAGTAAGGATAATTATCAGCTTGAATCTAGTGTTATGGTAGTTATTCACTGAATTGAAAAGATAGCGACAAAAATAATTTGCCACAACATAACACAAAACGTTTTCTAATTACCCGCTCTTGTTTCCAACAGGAAAGTTTTTTTTATGATTTGAAACATCCCCATGGTCACGTGGTGGCCTGTTAAATTTGAAATTATCGCAGCGTTATTTCACCAACGTGAACAGGTCGAATGACACTGGGAAAAATAATAAATTCACATGAATGCGCTTTCATTAGTTTTGTAATAAAGTCGATATAGAGGTTATTTTTATTTGTTCATCCTAAATGATGCAGCTGTTCCCGTTATCAGTCCGAGCAACTTGACAAATTACAAATAGCATATCATTAATTTATCAATCCTCGGATCGGAAAAATCCCGCGCTTTGATTATGGCAGACTTTTCTCTGAGGAGGATTCGCTGGAAAGCAAAAGTAATCATGTAAATGGATACTCGATTATGATAATCGATTTGAATAGACAACCACAAATACTCACCGCGATAAGCCTGGTTGAGCCTCCGCCCACCAACCCGTGAATAAGATGTTACAAAAACAGAAAGACTATAAGTGTAACTCACTAGCATTCTTTGCACATTTTAGATTCATCTCTGAGAAGACGTTTTGCCTGTGTTTACCGATTAATTCTGGCAAACATTGAGTAGTTTACTGAATTAGAAGATGTACAATGTTCCATCTCAGTCAAAGGTAACGTACCTAAATTCTAGAATCACGTGACGAACAAAATATTTGATCGCTAGAGTTGAACTTGCAACCCTTGGGTGCACCTTTCAGGTGTAAAGCTTGGAGATTTTACTAGCAATGGTTGGGCAGATAACGTGAGCAATTCTGCACTAATAATAATTAATAAATGATGTAAAAATATGATTATCATTACAAGCAATTATATCGAATGATATTATGATAAACAAATGTCCTAATCTAATTTATTTGATCTGTGCAATCTTTTATTGATCAGAAATCAAATAATTAACCGGTCATTTTTCTACTGAACAAAGTTCATGACAGAACACAGCTCAAAAAAGAAGTGCTCATTGAAATGACATTTGTGGTGTTTGAAAATAAACTTTGCGAAGGTCAACTTTATGTCATGCATCTTGAAAGAAATAGAGATTACATTGGAGATATGTTTTGCTAAAAGATATTAATCTTTTGAAGAAAAAAATGTCTTCAGTTGAGAAAAAAACACGGTTTCCCAAAGTGTTTTTCAAAAACCGTCTGCAAACATGATCGCTAATCTCATTTCCCATGGACCATCCCTTCCTAGGCGGGAACAACATACTAAGGGGGATCCGGTCAGCTGGAACTTAACCCAGGTTTGTCTCGGTCTTACTTTGGAGTCTATGGCATATAAGACTAACTTGCGAATCACATAACCTCAGTTCATTAAACAATAAACGCACAAAAATTTACCCTGAGCAAACAAGCGATACATCACAAATATTTCCAGACTCAATCGAATCTCAGCAAGTAAACCTGACAAGAATCAAACAACGAAGATTTAACATCAGTTGAATTCAGGATATCGCGGGGATTCGCCTGTATGACTGCACATTTAGTATTGGCCAGTGTCGGAAAATCGATTTACAACAACTCATTGGACATCTCGTTGCAGTGAGTATTCACTTCAACATAATGAACACAAATGATTTTGGATGACAGTTAATTGGTCCGGCAACTTCATTGTATTCGATGACAAAATGCGACAGCTCCTATTGATCGTTTGGAAAACCCCGATTTTTTTATGCATTTGGATAGGGATAAGTTTACCGAGACGCTGATATACTACTTGATACTTCGGGACAGGAATAGTGCTGATGGAGACATTATTAACAGATTCCGAAAACTGCTTGGGACTCATGCTACCAAATCAAGTCCACCTATCGGATTCGAACTTCGCGTGGAAAAATGTTTTGACATATTTTTTATCCCAGGAATTTACGCTTCACCGTCTAAAATCTCATCTTGTACTATTTCGCCCACTAGAATCAAAATAGTATCGAAACCATCGGGTAGAATGCACGCGTGTCAAACGGTTTGCTTTTGTCAAGATCTACTATGGAAGCAGAACTTCGTGGTTAATGACGCTGCTGCATTCTTATTGGTCGATACTGGTTGACTCACATGGGAATCCTGCCCTGACCGTCTAATTGTCGAAAAATCACCGTGATGGATCCTATGTGCATGCCTAATTTTGGCGGATAAGCGTTTATCGGCACACATATCGCCACAGCCTCGTAGCCCAACTAGTACGGCACACCCTGGGAGCTGCATCGATGCGTAGATTCGAATCCAGCCTGGATTGATATCGTTTCACAAGTGGATCAAGTTAGCATTTATCATAATCTGCCCAAACGTAACTTCGGAAAAGAGAATCGCGGATAGAAAAAGTCCCAGATATCCGTTTTATCGGTTTGGGAACAATTGCGTGAAATGACAACTTACCGCATCCGCGTAAGAGATTGGTCCAGAAGATGCACTGGAGCTCGAAAAATCAATGTGAATGATTTTCGCTCGTTCGAATATAGACAACTTAAATAAGGACTGCGAGAGGACAATCCGTGCAAAAAATGATACCAACTCGTTATGCGTGATAAGAGACCTGATCAATATTAAGTCTTGTTAGACGAGAAATTTCGGTGCAATCAAAGATCTGCAACTTTCAACCTAATCTTTAATTAACCCAATTTCACTAAATTCATAAAACCGTTGAGTAGAAAAATCTAAATAAGGTCAAATCCATTCGAGCCCCGGAAGGAGGGAGTGAGGAACGGATTATGGACAGACCGTATCTGTGGCCATGGTCAAACGTGACATCCATGAGCATTCCACGAAAACTGTTTCTTTTTTCTGGAATAATCCGTCAAAAAAAATATGAACGAGTTAGACAACAAACAAAAAATGTAACGAAAGTTGAATAGCAACACACGAGTTTTCCGAGAGGTTGAACCCACCAATTTCGGATAAACGGATGTCTGGTGTTTGTATGATGAAAAGCAGATAATTGCTAGGTACATCCAGTCGGAATGTTAATAGTGCGTCAAATCGATTTCCCCGAATGCGTGTCACTTCGTGTTGGAAATCGTTTGGGAGAAAGCCTTCAAAGCGGAGCTTTTCTGCAATCAGTTTAACATGTCCCACATTCGAACCAATCTGGTAATGCATGAATTAGTGCGAATCACGCTTGACAAATAACCGGGAAACCTCGGTCACGATCTACCATCGACGAAGAGGACTTTAGAATAAATGAATACCTAGCAATGCACAGATTGCAATCGAAGAAAAGAAAAAAATAGAAATCAAAAATTTTCCAATTAACGCTGAATATTTTCGAACTTTACGTTAATCCCTATGGAATTTCGTATCCAAGTATAGCAACTGTGTCTTTATTAGGTACTTTTCGACTAGAGAACCGAATTCGATTTTCAACAACTCAGGTGTTACGCAACTCTTTTCTCTTTCTCGGTGTCATGCTTTAAAATTGGTTTTTCAGGATTATTTTTCGTGTGCTCGGTCAATAGATTCCAATTTTCCGTGAGTTTTTCCGTTATCGGGATAGAAGATAGTTACGATGACGTTAATCAACCCGGGGAACAGAACATATTCTTATTGATTTGTGCATGGGAGCTGTAACTACGCAATTGGTTTTTTGAATAATCTCCAGAGAAATCTATGGGATTGGGCTCGGCAACACAAAAGAAGACACGAAGTGACATAAAAAGAGATGTTTGATTAATAAAAAAAAGAATAACTGATCGGCGGTGGTCAAACGGTTAGGGTCGTGGAGTTCGGACGTAAGGGTTACTGGTTCGAATCCACCTACCACCAAGTGAAGCACCTTTGTTGTTCGCATACCCCTTCCTGAAAAATGATGTCCAATTTCGTTTTATTAATAAAAGAAGTACAATAGTAAAAGATAGATAAGTTAATTATAAGCATTCCCGATCTAAATTCAATCGTACAGTTTGGTTTTATTTGAAGGTAATCCGTGAGACATGTCAATTAATTTGGAATCAATTTAGCTGTTATATGTCATCGGAATAGTGGTAGCAAAAAAAACTACGGTTTCATTTGTGCAACGTTTCGAAGTGTGAAACATCTACCGGATAAACGGATGGTTGATTGGGCATCGAAGAATCGATTTGTCGCGGAAATTAATATAGACTGTTTTCCCCTTTCTCTCGGGCTACTGTTTGCACAGTCGAATTTCGTTGCTAAATTATACAACCAACCGAATTCCGGTGCTTATGCGTCCTGCCCTGGTGTGATTCTCGAGACTCAATGATTAGCCATTCGTCGAACCCAATCAAAAGGTTATCTTGGTTTGTTATCTTTGGATGTAAAACTGACCTTGAGAAAGACTACCCAAGGTAGTCGAAACGTTCGTGCATTACATCTACCAAAAATGCTGTCTTATTCACATTAAATCATTCACAATTATCGTGGTTAAGCCGAATAAATTTGCTTAGCAAAATGTAAAATTATTCTAATTCTTCGTTGGATGAATGATTTCTATTGTATCCGGTTGGATTAATTTACGGGGTAAACCATGGACAGTTGAATTCACATTCTTTCGTGGTATGCGGATGTCGGGAAATATTCTGATTGAAGACATAAGCATTGACAATATGGCTAGAAATCAGTTGGCTTTTTTTCTTACCGTGAGATATTATTCCGAGTATCGATCGCCGGATGATGTCATTTTATGACAAAATCATCAAAAATAAATTTTGTTTCGAATAAAAGTGGATGAACAGTAACCGGATACGCGATTTCCCTGTGATTATTTTTGAGTATCAAACGCCCACTGGATTGCACCATTTGACATTTTGATATCTCACGATGTCAAATAAATTCTCGGACATTGGAAACACAAATTGCGAAACTCGTAGACAATAAATGTTACTTGATCGAAGAAACTTCATTCAACACTGACTCCAATTGAGTTGAATGAACTGTCTAACCATCCTACAACCGAACTATCCTCCATATGGCTAGTTATTAGTCCAAGATTTCTGGTATCTTCTTGTAATAGAAAGCCTGAAAAGATATCAGTCGAGACTCTTTCTTGGGTTTGGTGATCGAGAGGTTAGATAGACCCAAATGACCGGTGTATTTTAATTTCGCTAGTAGAATAGAAATGCACCGGTCATTTGGGTCTATCTAACCTCTCGATCACCAAACCCAAGAAAGAGTCTCGACTGATATCTTTTCAGGCTTTCTATTACAAGAAGATACCAGAAATCTTGGACTAATAACTAGCCATATGGAGGATAGTTCGGTCGTAGGATGGTTAGACAGTTCATTCACCTCAATTTGAGTCAGTGTTGAATGAAGTTTCTTCGATCAAGCAACATTTATTGTCTACGAGTTTCGTAATTTGTGTTTCCAATGTCCGAGAATTTATTTGACATCGTGAGATATCAAAATGTCAAATGGTGCAATCCAGTGGGCGTTTGATACTCAAAAATAATCACAGGGAAATCGCGTATCCGGTTACTGTTCATCCACTTTTATTCGAAACAAAATTTATTTTTGATGATTTTGTCATAAAATGACATCATCCNCCACTGATTCATGCCAATGGTGACAAATGGCAGTGCGGTCAACTTGAATACTATGCTGTGATGACGAAGGGGGTGGCGGTGAAGCGATGCCCTTTCCTGACGAAAGCTTGCGTCTGACAGAAGCAGTCTGTAGTCAGAGGAAACTTGGATGAGGCCCTTTCCGATAGACCAGTGATGCTTCGAGGCTGCCCAGACAGTAGAATGGGATTTTCTAAAACGATAACCTCTGTTTTCGACCTTAAATTCCAAATCACAAGGAAGTGGAGCCCTAACCAGGCAAGTGTGCTGCTAGCAGTAACCCACTTACCACGAACCTTCTTGCTCTGAGTACTAATCATAGCGGTCTTGTTTCATCGGCGCTACGACGGATGCAACATTGAAATCACTGTACCTAAATAATTCATGCAAAATGATGACTGAACTGTTCCAGGCAGTCCAGGCCTTAATGAAAATGATGATTTGGCTTCTCAGCCAAAGTCTTTGGTTCTAACAAGTGCGTGCCTACAAGGGAGTGTACAATGGCTGTGTGGAAACCCATCTGCTTGGATCACTTTTTCTCCCACTGAAATACCGATTCAAATGAACACCTAGAGGAGCAGGAGACTACTTTGTCAAGTCTCCTGTCCTTAACCTTCCAGGCATGACTGGATTTTCGGCTTGAAATAAGCCATCGAGTAGAGCCCGTTCAGCCATGACGACGCACAAGTTATCAAAGCACTTTACGGTGCACAGGTGATAACCGTATTGTGACTGATGCAGTCTCATTGTAACCGGCTGTTTCAATGCAAGTTTTCAACACGTTGGACAAATTTGGGCGAGACAGAAATGAATTGCCACTTGTTGAGTTTGTGGTCACCACAACTGGTAATGAGGAAAGCATTAGACATGCTCCAAGAAGGAAGAATCACCTTTGTTTGATGGTAAATCTTGAGCAACTGAGAGCAAATAGAAGCAAGCTCATGTCTTAGGCAGAATTTTTAGGATACTGTCGGGGCCGGAGGGTCTGCTGGATTTTGAAAAGTTATTTAGAATGGGCGTTTGCGGTCCTAAATAAGATTTTCATTAGTGTCGAGAACAAAAATTGAAGAACTGTCTATGACATGACGCAGGTTTGATCTGAAACTAAATGGGGGACCTAAATCTTCAGCATTTTTGAATGTTTCTGTGAGCTGTGAAGTAGACAATTCTAAAACCGAAAAAAATGTTTGGCAATAAGTGTGGCCTACTGAAGCAAAATGGCACTGGGCCAATAGTTTCACGGTAAGCAAATTTATTTTCTTTTTAATTTCTAATCCAGAAGAGATTGTAACTAGTGCTGTTGTGAGTCGGAGATTTTTAAGATTGAAAGCAACTGTTTTCGTCCACATCCGTGTGAACTGTTCCGGTTTGATAGATTTGACAACATAGAACTTGAACTCGTGAACACTTCAAAGTATGGTTTCAGTGATACTTCCGTCTGAGTTGAAATAGTCGATTGTAAAACAACATGCAAATTAAGGACAGAACGTCTTAGATTGGCGAATCGAACTCCAGTTAACACAGCCGAAACAATAGGAAATTGCGTAACTGGTGAATTTCGATTAGGGACGGAAACTTGAATTAAACAGTTAATAAATAGAGGAAAGAAAAGAACGTGATAGCAAGGGAACAATGCAGATGTAAGGATTCTTCCCAGGGGAGGAACATCAGCACAATCCCGAAACCCACAAGAGAAAATGGGTCAACCGGGATAGATGTTTTATGGAGCCAAGTGCTTCAAACTCAAGACTCAAACAATCAGGTTAGTTACAGTCCATTATGCCAGCCGATCGAGGTCATGAACGTCGGAGTCACTTATTAAGGTTGCAGTGGTATATTCTCCCTCAGTTTGAGATACGCAAAGAAAATCGAACAACCAGTAATTTTAAATAGCAAATGATGGAAGAGACGGAATTAATGGTTAAAAGGAGGGAATTTGAACTTCCTCTGGATCTTCTGAGAATCTTCACGTGAAACATCAAGAAGTGATAGGCGAGAGTTGGCAGCGAATTCTTGGGTGCACTGGGGTTCTGGGGATGGATTGCTTCATTAGAAGCGGTGTGGACTTCAGACAAACTTAGAGACCATGTTGAAAGTTGTACACTAAGTCAATGCTGTGGTTAGTTGTTAGTAAAGGAAATATTTGAATATTGCCGATCTTGTTGTGACAGCGTGGGGTTTTTAGTCCTTGTTTTAACACATTACTCATTCTGATCCACCAGGTCTAACCTCCATTGAGTCTCTCTTCCTTTTCATAACGCAACTTCACGTTTGTCATGGTACGATGACGTTATCGTGGCCACATTGAGAGGAAAATGTGTGAATACCGCATACCAACAACTGGTTCTTTGAAAAATATCCCATCATTCCAGTCACAAACACAAAAGTTCACCTAATATATTCAGGTAAATTGATTTCACTATAAACAGTTAGTTCCTATGGCATTATCATTTGATTGTAATTGCTCAGGAAAGCAGGGAGAGGTTCACCGGTGGCCTAAGAACTTTGATGGTCGACCATCGATGTCTTCATTTTCTAGTTCCAGTCGAAATAGGAACACGCTGAACAACGTGTTCAGAAGATCTGGATCCAACCGTACAAGGTCAAGGTTGCCGTTGGAAAGTCAGAATGTGGTCGACCGCACACCTATCTTCCACGTAAAGATTTGCAGACTAACAAAATGCTCACTGCAATTAGTTGCTAGCATAGGCCAATTGCTCACGAAAACCCCGTGAAATCTCTTCGTCGTTCTGGAAGCGAAGGGGGTAGTATTTCGGTAAATAGTATGCGTGGCTAACAGGATATGTCTGGTTCACAGAATCGGCCTTTAAATAAAATTATTCTAAGCGAATTTTTGGCTGAAGACGACTCCCAGTACAATCTTTACCTTTTCTTTTCTCTTTAATAATAAGACAGCAATATACATCATTTTTCAGGAAGAAGATCGCTACCAGCAGAGGGGGCCAAGACAGGAAAGTTGGCAGACGGTGGGCCGATCCGACACTGCGACCTTCAAGGTGAAAAATCACGACTTAAGCCATCTGGCCAACGGTGAACAAAGTTACCAATAGGACTTAGTTTATGTTGCTTATCACTCACAAATTTGACTTCCCATTCAACACAGATGCATGTAGGCAAATAATAAGATTGTCCCACAGATTTCCTGTGTGGTAGTTTTCTTATTTTTTATTTTCTTTATTAGTGAAGTCACAATGTACGTCCTTTTTCAGGAAGACGGCCGCGACCAACAGGGGGCTGCCAAGTGGGGAAGTTGATCGGAGGTGGGAGGATTCCAACCCGCAACCTTCACGTCCAAACGCCACGACCTTATCCGCTTGATGTGATGAACCACTTGTCAACGCTTCAGATAAAATTAATGTTAGCAAGAAACAATTTTCGATTATCGCGGTAAAACCAGTCACAAGGTGATATTAAAATCGACGATAAACCCGTAGGGAAAAGACAAGCCACAGCAACGGAAAGATTGGTTTAAAACGATACTTTGGATAAGTTTGTGCGGTGGCACATAAGACATTTACACGCGGAAAATTTATGGAATGATGAATCCGCCCACGCATTACACATCCAAAAGTTGGTGCCACTAGCCTGTCGAAAATGGATTCTCCAAGAAATGCAATCAGTATATTGTTTCAGTCTGTAACGAGGAAACCTCCATCAGTTTTAAGTGGTTTGTAATGTCCGATTCACCAATCCGGCTGCTTAGATGAAATGTATCAAGCGAAAGTCTTTTACGAATTAATATGAAAACAACAACAATGCAATAAAACAAATCCATATTCAACACAGAGGCAGAATCAAACCTCTATGCTTTCATTTGCCGGGTCTATGTTCTGCCACCATGCGAGCAGGAACACGGCTGTTTTGTTCAGCCGTTATTTGAATGGCAAACAAGACACATCCCACTCTTACCCAGCGGGTTATCCCATCAGCCAATTTCCGATGAACGTCAACCACACAACCGCAAAGGATTAAAAGGACTTGTTTTGGAGTATGTTGGGGTGTGCTGAGATGGCACAAGGAGTCGGATGTGCAGAACGGGAAATGGACTCGTGTATGATTCGTTCAAATGGTGACTTTTTAGCTCAAGTTCTCATCCGACCTAAAGGAGAAAACACTCGTTTGCACCCCTATCTTCCATGGATCACGTAACAGAAAAGCTGCTCGGACAACCAGACTATCGAAAAAGCAGCACATATTTTACGGCAAACAATAGCCTAATTTGTTCTGCTAAAGTACGATAGAGTCAACCTAAACTATGGTATACCATAAATATGCGAACACCACTCATTAACTGATGCGAAGGTCACACTGTCATACACACAACAACTTGCACTACACATTTGGCTTTTGGTGTCCACCAAACGCGCATTTTATTGTTGTTGCACCACTATTGATTAGTTTGCATTCTTTTGGCTATGAGACGCGACCACACATCACTTTGCTCTATGACACTCCCTTGATTCCATGGGGCATGCTTTGTCAGACCGAGGGCGTGTGCCGAGTGATTTGAACATGAGCATTTGCTGGCTGACCATTGTTGAGATGCGGGCTTTTATTTGATCTCATTGCCGTTTACAGTAAGAGCATGACATTACATTTTGAACTAGTCTGTGTGCAGATCTTAGGTCACCGGAACTTCGGCGTCGAAAGAAAACAATGAAACAGAAAAAGAAAAGAAAAATAGACATCCGTGTAGCATTTATCGCGTATGATAGCTCTTCAAGACCCTTCAATTACATCGTTGATTGTTCTTTATCGTACCTGGTTCCCTTGTGGCGGTAGCACTACTTGACCGCCCACTTCAGAGTAGGGATGTTCCAGAAAATATCCGTTAAAAGCCCGGTGAAATTTGGTGATTTCGAACTCAGAAATAAGTTAGACTTAAAAAAGCAACATATGCGATTTTTCGTACATAAATTTCAATTTGTTTGGCGACGTATTCTGTAATCAAAAAAAGCAAAATTAAATGGCATTTGCCTGTGATTCAGCGGCATTCAAAGTGATATTATCTATGCAAAGAAAAAGTGATTTATTGAATGTGCAGGTCACCAAAAGTGAACGCAGCTTGAGGGGATTATAAGGCTTACCTTATCCTACTCCCGCAACCGCGATCACGAACGTCGGTGAACCAATGCTTAATAACAAGCTCAATGGTTGGCGTAAATTTTTCCTCAAAGGCTGAGATAGATCTGACAACATCTTTTGGTGGATAATGCAGGGCATGAATTCAACTTACCTATCACCGATGGTGTGAAACTGTGGTGAGCGATAGACATTATCCCGGACGAACGCATCCAATTGAATAATAAAACCAGGTCTCCCTTATGAGGGGGATTAACATCCGTCTGACTGTCCGGCTATCCGGCTTCGAGGACGGTAGCACACGTCAAGTTTCATGCTTATTGACTCGACAATGGCCCTCACAGCATTGATCGGTGACGGTATACGTTAGAAGTAATCTCATTACATAAAAGCTACGTTAGAAAAAACCACCTCTCCATAAGTTGGCCGCAACTTCTTGGAGGACGCTGTCTGCAAACATAAACGGTAGCCGTGACAGAGGTAAACTTTAAGTAATTTGTGCTTGTCTTGATGTGGCCATTGTAGTCTTCGGATCCTTAACGTGATCGGCTGACGGTACCGGATTTGACCGGGAGCTAACTACACCTTCTAATGAATACAGCGATCTCACCTGGATGATACCACCCTGATATCCAACATGCAATCCGGAGATTTCGATGATGGAACCGGAGGCTCTTCATGGTGTCTTAGATGGGGAGGCGATTCTTCAAAACTCGTCTCACATGACGATTGCGCAGGGAACCTAATATATGAATGCTACAAACGAGTAAATACCTCTTTCGTGTGGAATACTGCTGAGAGCATGTGCTCATTGGCAGAGTCACATCCGACGATTGGCAAGGCAGCCATAAATCCTTTCTCAAACAATGTCGCGTCTTGGAGGTTATCTAAAAGGGTTACGAGTAAAGGAAGATATAACGCTGCGGTAAGATCCCACAAAATCGAAATTCGGTATGGGATCGGGCAGCTGCTAGCCCTTTAACAACAATCGCTGGTAAGTAACGAATGATTTTGCACGGGGGCACTTGACCCTCTCACTGTCTACCAGCCAGCTGTTGTGAATCACCGCACAGATTCGTCAACAGGAAAGGTTAGAACAAGGTACGTCTAAATGAATGGGTTTCCAATTGTACATTCGATACAGACTAGAAATAATTAGCCTGTACTTCTAGGAGAAACGGTTACTGCTTTATGAAAATGCGCAATAATGAAATAATTACAGATGTCTCTTTAGATACATAACAGAAACATTTACATCTAACAATTAAGGAGACAGCAACAACGTCATCGTGTAATCTATCAACACAAGATATACACAAATACGTGTAATACAAAGGCATAGTGAAGAAGTCGGTGTGATTCCGGAAAAATTGCGCTCTTATTTCATCATTGATTATGACACTTGTGTAGGCCGCCTGCTAATAACAGTGACAACGTTGTTCGACAACGCAGATATCAAAACCATCCCTCTGAGGAAGAAAGTATTTTGACGTCTCCGGAAGCGCGGCATGGGATTACCGGTGAGGTCCATTTTCGGCAGTGCTGGGAGTCACTCAGTGACGATCCATTCACAAAGTCGACGATATAACTGTTATGTTGGATTGAGAGGGCCATGAATGCAATACTTCAGAGATCGCATCATATTTTCATACAGGGGCAAGAAAATGTATCTAGCATACCATGGGCAAGCCCGTCCGAGGGAAGGTGGTTCAAACCATGTATATTAAAAGCCATTTTTGACATACCGTAAAAAATTTGTAATGAGCAAGGCAGCAAAAGCATTGCATTTTCTTATGCAAGATGAGAAAAAATATAAATGGAGACCGAAAAATTGAGCGTTGTAGGCACCAAGTTGCAACAAACCATAAAGACCTTTAGGTTCCCTATACAATAAAAAATATGAAATTCCCTTGTCCTCCAACGGTCCACATCATCAACATGACGACTTCGCCGCTGAAAGGTATACAGAGTGTGCATGTGGAAAGACGTAATAAGCTTGTCAAGTGTATCAACAGACGAGGAAATTAAACGGCAAGGTTTGGCATGAGAACCATGCAACCAACGGTCAGACATTTTTTTAGCACTTCCAAAAGAACCAGGCGTGTATGATCTAATGGGAAGGTGGAAATTATGTCTAGTGATACATTGACGAACGGCTCACACCATTGTGGTGTCTCGGGTGCTTGGTCGCGCAAAAGAACGATCATCGCGTCTGTTGGACCTCACAATCTATGGTGGATACATTTACCACAACTCCCGGAAGTGACTCGATGGCAGTAGGCATCTCGAGGCATACTTCGGAAACACTGTGAGTGGATAATCCTAACAGTGAAATATTAGCTAGAACTTCCATACTGCGACTATCCAACTGCGGGCAACTAACCCTGTGCTCCCCCACAGTGTGGCCCGTACACACATAACGCATTGCAGGGCACTCAAACGCTTCTTCCTTATCCGATATTGCTCCCGTTTATCCATGTCCGACACGATGTAGGCAACAGCAAGACCGACTGTAATGCAGAAAAAGCGCTTCCGAAAGTGCTTCCCAGGTCAGTAACAGAACGTCACGTGTTTAAAAAATATATTTGTGGAATTCAAATCATCTGAGTAAAGAACAACAGACCTCTGGGTCCTTCCCAGATAGTCGATAGAGCATAGAAATTGTGACAATGTATCACAGCGGCCAACAATATGTCGTCGCCATTGAATCGGCGCTGATAATTAGTTGCTCACCCACGACTATAATACTCAATAACTCAATAAATTCCTAAACAGCAAATATCAACACAACCAACATATCCATTTATAACCGAGGCCATAAACCGTTTCGGCCACGCTGAACAACGCTCAAAACTGAATAACTCACCACGACCAACAAGGTACTGCCAAGATGGTGGCGGCCTGGGAGATAGCAGTTCAGTTGGACAAAGCGGCTTTATTTTATGGAGCAAGCACCAAACCGAATCCATAAGAGATGTACACCAAATTAGTCATCGATACGTCCTGAGAAAGAATGTTAATTTTAGCTAATATGAACATTGCTATCTATGGCCAGCTCTTGCCTCGATCTCACCGGCTTGAATCTCTTGTTACTCTGTTACATGCACACTCCATGTCTCGCAACCATACAACAGAACTGAACGCACTGCAACACAGTACACACGACCTTTCAACTTTAGTGAAATATCAGGCCGGACGGTCGCCAACAATGCTTCAGTCGTCAGCTGTAAACCGCTCGAGCCTTCGATATACACGTGTTCTACCCCCACTGCCGAGTCTTACAATCGTTCGACACGCAGCTACCAAGTTAAGGTGAATCTGTCCACAATCATTAGTTCCCTCCCCATCAGCGTCCCAACGTCTGCTGCCGTTGCTGGTCTTTGTCGTCCGGTCCGTGCAGACAGGCACTTTGCACTCGTGAAGGGGTCGCAACACAGTACATTGCCGTAAACCGTAGCAACAGAATCTGCAGAGAGCTCTTGGTTCGAGGTGCATGCTCAGTCTGTGCATGTCCTCAGACTCGAAAACACTGGACAAAGGAGCGTCCCAGAAAAATCATGCGTAATCTAGTCACATTCGCTTCCCTGCCCTTCCCAGTTTCACTCCTACATCCCGAAGACCTCCTAAAGCATCTTGATCCATCACCTCCTCCATGACGAAGGGATTGTAACAGGAATGGTAGAGATGGACCCCTTGTTCGAACTATCTCTCTCCT
>LUCM01009736.1:133489-143580 GCA_008360955.1 Fasciolopsis buskii | reverse complement strand
GGACATATTCGGGCCAAGCTAGGACCGCTGAACCTCGCAAAATTAATCCTTGAATGGACACGTAATCGAGGGAAGCATAGGATATCCGTAATAAGAGTTCAGGAGGCTCTCTTTCTTCGCCTTTGCGTAGACCGGAATGTCCCAAGGTTCCATCCTGGACCTACTTCCGTCCATTATTTTCGTTGGCCATCTAGCAAGAAGACTCATTGGCTTCAAATATGCGTAATGCTTCAAAGTTTTCAAGACACCGGGAAATTTCAGAAATCCGGCGAGGGATGTGCTTCAAACATATCCGGAAACGCAGCACAACTGGGCTGGGCGTTGAGAACTTTGACTGAAAGCAGTCAAGTGCAGAAACTGTTATTTAGCAGGTACCTCGCAGAAAGGTTCATTAACCTAGGCAATCTTTGAGGTCTACGAAAAGATGTGGCTGTTAAGGGCCGGATGTGCTGCGGCAGCAACGGAGGCACAAAAGACATTGTGCGCCAGCTGGGCAGAACGGTGAGCGCAAGTGACCCTCAGAGCAACAGTCCCCCTATTCAAGGAAGTCGCCACTCAGAATCTTGAATATGGAGCGCGGATTTTAGTGACCACCCTTTTCCAACACTCTTGCGCCAATCTGACAAGGCTCTGTCATGGTGGAATATGGCGACCCGGAAATTCGGCGGGAACCATGAAAAAACAGCGATCGGCAAGAAGTTGATTATATTTGACGGCGACTCGAGAGCGAGACGTGCGCGGGCACTGTGCAAGTGGCAACCTGGCTTGGCGGCCAACGTTCGGTTAAACAGGTGATCGGGAAGCGAGAATCCGTGTTCCACCACGACTGCCATTGCTATTCCTGTTTCCATTCCGAATAGCAATTCTGAGGCCGAGATAGCAGAAGCAAAGCGTTCACCTGCTATCCTGTTGCACGGAGCAGATATTTACGCCGTTGTCCACTTCCGCTGTGATTGAGCTGAGTTCTGGTTGCAGTCGATAAGTCATATTGAACACTGCCATTCAAAATGCTCTCTAGTGAGTCTAACTTGCATCTTTTGCAAGGGCCTAGAGCAGATCATCAGAAATGAGATACGCCAGCTCTTGGTGAATCTCAGTACTAGCTCGGAAGCAGTACGTATTCATGGTTGGAAGTTGTTACCTTAGAAACCTCATATTTTTCCAGATCAGGTAACCGTTTGGATGACAAAATGAAAGTGCAGAAATAACCGGGCAAGCTAATGTCTAGGTAAAGGCTTTCTCAGGGGAAGGACTTTTATCGTCAGGGTTGGAGTGCACACCACGGTTTCTGCTGAAATTCCAAGTTGTGGTCCCCAGGTATCGGCACCGGGACCCAAACTCTTCCCCAGATTCAGCGACGATCAAGCAAAGAGCAAGTGCAACCCACGGTGTATTTTCGCTGTCATCGAAGTAACAGTTTAGACTGAAGAAATAGATCGAGTCAGTCAAAGCCTGGCTACGTACGTGGGGTCTTCCGTTGACCATGGCCAGATACCAAAGGCTGGTCTCTTTAGCGGAACTTAGTGGGAGTGGATTTTTTCCTAGCTTTTATTCTGATTCTTCGTGCAAGTGGCAAGCACAATAAGGTATTTTTCGCTTGGAATTTTTGGGTGTTCTCTGCTTCAAATTGCTGCTTTTCCACTTGCCCAAATGGTAACCTGTATATTTCCCTTTACTTGCTTTTTCTTCCTTGGACACCGAAGTGCGCGGAAATTTACGTGAGGCTTTCAGCATATCAAGAGACCTTTCATTCCCTTTACATTAGGCACAGTTCATTGTTACGTTACAGTTTTTACCTCAGTCTCGATTTTGTCACTACGCTGCAACCACACAAAGCTGGAGAACAAATTTACGCTTTTCTCCAGTGACCTGATTCCACTATGGTTCCAAATTTCATATCATGTGTTTGTGGATATTTCTTTTAATATGTTTAAACAAACTCTGGATGACTGCCGGGCGGCGGTGTTCTCAGTGCCGGAGCTGTATGTTCGAAGCAAGAAAACAGTGCAATCTAGTGTTCGGGTATTGCGCCCGACACCTTGTGCGTAGGAACGAAAAGGGCATACTCAGTGTCGGAGGCTACAGAAACCTGCCGACATTACACGAATCTGGATCCTGGAATAGCCGGGACCCAAACTTTCGTCCCGTAATTTCTGAATTAAACTGAACCGGTTTGCTCTTCGAAATAGCATCCTCCATTATAAGTCGCTGCAGAAGTACTAGTGCAGTGAGTTTGCGAGGCTCACTTTGGCAAGAACCTGGCCTCTCGTTGGCTTGACCCGCGAGTCTTGTGATCCGATCCTTTGTATCCAGACATGAGCGGACCTGAATTGAGCTGACGTTTAAATGCGCTACACCGGGCGTGCTGCTTTTGTCGGGTATGTGTTTGCTCATTTTCTGGATTGGGCTCGCACATGACTAGATTTTCTGGTCCGCAGTGTTTCGCACGTTTAATTCAACGTGTTGTATAATTCACTGGTAGGCAATATTGACTTTAAGGTAGTTTGTTAGTTCTCCTCTTGCAAGCTCATTTCGCCTTCCTGGCCAACAAGGATTTTGGACTAGGCTAAGAAGTATGAAATTTCATGGACTGGAATTTTGATTTTTCCGTCTAAAATGTGACGTTTAACCCTGTCATTGGAGCTTTCACAGGGTCTCCCCCTATTTCAGTTTGAGTTATTCAATTTGTGAAGTAGATTATTCAGTTCAGTTCCGTCCCCACGGATGATAAGTGATCACAAGGCGAAAGAAGAATTCGCAGCTCATTCTTTCATATGGCTAGGATTATCCAGCTGCTTTTCAGAAAGTTGGTCTGCCTTCAGTACCCGTCTTGCTGCATCTACCCATTTAGCTTTGAAATGAATAGTGGTGAGGTATATTCAGTCTTCAAGACGGTGGGTTAATGTGGGGGTTACGTAACCCACTGGGGATCAGCGACTGATTGGTCAGTTCCTACTCCCCTGAATGAGACAAAGCATCCTGGGTTCCCGGTCTACATCTTCGTCACGAATGTCGTTGGACAACGGTTTGCTGTGTATCCCCCCTATAGTTGTTTTGAAATCATGGTTTATTCAACTCCCTTAAATTAACCACCAGACACCAGTCAACTTAGTGGAAGGCGCCGGGGATTCTCCTTCGGCCTCCCACCAGAAGAAGACACTGCTTAGGTTTTCCTCAACAGAGGCTATGTGTATGCAGTTCATTAATCTTGGATAAATTTTGACGCGTTAAAATGCATCGACGGGCGCACTGTCCTTTCCATTCCCTTAGATGACGTCGAAAGCGTAGTGAGAAATACCGGCATGTTGTCTCTGCATTTTGTTGTTTTTTATTTGTCGCCTTGAGTGTGAACGTAAAGGAAACCAGTAGCTGGTTGCTGATAATAGTCACAGGTAAACTGCACAATGGTGTGGTTTTGTGACATACGTACTTCCATAACCCGAAGACGTGTACTTAATGGATGATCTCAAGTCAAAGGTTCAATAAATCGTGGAAAGTCAAAGCTAATTTCCCTGGCCAGGGTTGACTCGAACTGGTAAATCATTTGGAAAATGGTTGAGACAGCAATGGATCCAAGCCAGCAGGCTTTCACCCAATCACTGCTCACTGCCTTGAAGTTGGGTTCTTAGTAGAGCCACCGGGTTTGGTTTGGAACCCTAACCGTTATCCTGCAGTTCATCATCTCCATTGAGTTGTGCATCTACAAAGAATGTCATATTTCGTTGGTCGTCGCACGAGCTAGTCAGGACCGTGCTGCCCATTGGATCGACCAGAGTAGGTAGCAGTAAGTTTACTTCTGTCCAGTGTTCCTAGCTTAAAAATCGATGCTTACCCACCCACTAACTGTCATACATAGGGATGCACATGCGCGCACGCACGCACACTCAAAATTTCACAAACCCCTACGGAAACAACCTTGTGATGTCATTTAGCATAAACTACCCGGAACCATTTGATTGTTAACCCTGCCTTGGGAGAAGTTATCCAAAGAAACGGACAACGTTTTGTTGCTGACTTTTGAAAGGTTGCATACATCAATTCATCACGTGGTGCACGGACTTTTCGATGTTCTCCGAAACTTGTTCGGTATGGAGTTTCCTCTCCTTTATTCAGTCTGTCTTTTGTCTACATCCGTCTCCATAGCATGCCTGATACTTGCATCGGTTCATTGTCAAGTGTTGTAAGTAGTTTTCTAATAGTTCAAATCTCGTCAACCTCTGAATCTCGGCTCTTTCATTGTGGGGGCACTTACGAAAACTGACCCACAGACGTGTGTTACGCTAACAATAGACTCACTTTCGATTGGTGTCTGCTGCGTCAGTGGAACACGAATTCATTATCGGAGTAGTGTTATTCAACCAACTTCGCCTAATTTCTCATCAGGGTATTTCCTTCGCACTTCAGGGGATGAAGCAGCTAGAGCTTCGGATCTTCGCGGTGACATTGCTGAAGCAGTCGTTTTAGAGTGGATCTCGCTTATTAGTTGTTTATGTTAATAAACGGTTCTACTGTCGCCCGGCTCACTACCACGCCTAATGAAGCTTTATGTGGCCCGCCATCTCACTTCTCAGCATCATAGTTGCCGGTCATCTCTCAAACTAACCAATGCAGCACTCAGTTACATGCACATTCGTCCGGGCGCTCTCATGCAAGAACGCAAAAAATTCCACAGGTCCTCATTGCCCCCACCAACATCCGCGGACAGAACTACGACATTGATTCTGCCCACCAGCTTCTCCAATCTTCTCTTGCTCTATTTTTGACCGGAAATCAAATGTCCCTTTCATCAGATATCATACATTTCAATTTTCCAGCGATACGTCTCACTCTTTTGCTCCCAAAGTTATTGTCTTTGTTTTGTCCGTCACTCAGTTACTTCTTGCGGGGTGTCGCACCTTGAATTTTCCAGTTGCGAATTTCAGCTCATGTTGTTTAAACTCCGATTCCCTTCCGTCAGTCACTATTTCTGTATTGTTTGTCGCTCTTTCAACAATGCTGACTCTCCTATTTTTCTTTTACCTCCAAGCATTGGGTATTTGCTTAAGACAGACCTTATGGGTCATGTTGGTGTTTTAGATTCCGACACAGCCGCGAGTGGCCGACACACTCCTCTGACACTTTTATCATGGATCACGAAACCGGACAATTCGCCGTGGTCAACAATTTATATCAGTTGGCTGACCTCCCCACACGTGTACCCAATCGAACTGGCTGTCATGTTCATACTATTGAGCTCACCTTCACTTCTGTCCCTTCTCCTTACTCAAATATTTTTACTTTTCTTCTTTGTTCATCGGACCATTATGTCACTAAATCCTCCATCAACTTCGCTCGACATCACCCTCCGCTCTCCTCAAGACATTTCTGCTACAGTCCAGCCGACTGGGACGGTTTGCCCGACTTCTTAACTTTCTTCACTTGATATAACTTGTTTTATTTCGGGTGTTTCCACATTCGTTTCCAATTGTACCGACATTGTTCTTCAAAGCATATATCTCTTTAATTCACACGTTTCCAAACCAGGCAAACCCGAATCCCTCGAGTAGTTTAATCACGCATGCGATCGTGCTGTACGTCTGAAGCGCCCGAACTTTCGCTACCCACTCCCGCTTCCCATGGCCGTTTCGTGGGAGGTTGGAACAAGTGTTCAGTGACCATACAGGAAGCTAAAGAGCACTTCGTCCGCTGCAAAGCAGAACACATGCTCTCATCCGCCAGTGATAGCTGGATCTTCCGGTCCCTTGCTAAAATCGTCTCGTAATTTCTGCAATTCCATCTTTCTACTCATCTGTAGCTCCCCTAATGGTCTTGTTGTGAATCATACGAGAAAGCTGAGTTTTTCGCTTTCCGGTTTGTATCCAGTTCAATTTTGCCCCGATGTCTCATTCTCTACTACGTATTAGCCTAAGGAGATCAGTCAAACGCACCATTCTCTGAACGTTTCCAAACCACCCGGTCCGGACGATGTTTCACTCATAGTATTTAAAATATCTGCCTACCGGGTTGACTCCTGTACGCCGTCTCTTCTATCTTTTCTTCAAACTTCCTATCTTATCAACCTTTTGGAATTATGCCATGATTTCTCCTATTTTTAATCGCGGTGATCCTACTAGTCCAAACAACTGTCATCTGATCTCCCTCACGGTATTTCGAAAGTATTTGAAACTGTCTTTTTCGACCAACTGCCTTCGTTTCTCGAGCGCGAAGGTCTACTGAGCAACGGCAATTATGGTTTTCGATCTCGCCATTCAATGGGCTCATTACTTGCGCCCACTCTCTTTATTTTAGTCTTTAATGACTTTCTGTTCACCGCCTTCAACCCAATTTATTCTTTTGCCGATGACGCCACTCCATTGTTTTTTCTTCCTGCCATGCAAACACCAACACCAGTCGTGACGGTTGTGTCTAAGCTCGGATATCGAACAGACTTCTCTAAGGGGCCCCAATAACCATGCCACATTCAATTCTTCCAAAACCTCCGTTCTTCCAGTTCCCATGAAGCGTCATTCTTTTTCCCCATGTCTGTCTTTTGGTCCGTTTATTTTGAGTTCCTTAGAATTTGTTTCTTTTTTGGCTTACTCGTAAGTTGTTCATTATGCTAGTCTCCCTTCATATCTGAGCTTGGTTCTAGGGCTGCGCGCGAAGTTGGGTTTCTGTTCCGCGCTAGGCGTTTCTTCGCTCCAGCTCATCTTCTATTTCACAAAGCTCGAAAACGTGCCGCATTTGAATGCTGCAGTCAAATGTGGAGTGGGCCTTCGTCTACTTCGCTTTCGCCTGTTGATCGGGTTCGAAGAAGGGTCATCCGGCTGATCGACGATCCTTCACGACAATCTAAAATGTGCACTGGTCCGCCGTCGGGCAGTTTCTTTGCTACCAGTTCCTACCATTATTAATGTTTTCCTTGGAGCTTGTTTCGGCAGTTGCTCTTCCTGTAACATTTTCTCATTCTTTTCGCACACAGGCGGCTAATTTTCAGGTTTTTGTTGCTTGGTTTCGTACTACTTCATTTCAGTCTTTTTCCCTCCAGGAATTTCAAACTGTGGAATGCTCCCCCTTGTCCTCTATTCTCCATCAATTACGACTTTTCACTTTTCAAGGTCAGGATCAGTAAGCTTGTTCTTACGTGAATTTTCCCCTCACTTTCCCCCATTGCAGTATATCCTCGGCATATTTCACTTTATGCTTAGTAAAAAATAAGACAGCAAGGGTCATTTTGGGTTCAACAAGGTTACTGTAAAGCGCGACGTGTTTGTCATTCTGGCCTACGCTCCGAAAGATAGTAGTGCCGATGGTCAGATAGATAAGTTTTATGATAAGCTCGCCACTCTTGTCCTCAAGAGCAATAGTTCTGCCAGTGGTAAGAGACGATTGTAATGTACCATTTGGAGAACTTAGTGAATCAGAAGCTTGGGGTTGTGCTTTACCAACCCATTATGCAGATTTCGAAGACGGCGTGCATCATTTTTCCGCAGACAATCGGTTATTCGTATCTAAGGGGTTTCCGACAGTTTTTGTCGCATATTGATACGGTGCTCTAACTCGACATGTATTCTGAATCAGATCGATCATAGCTCAGCAAGCTGCTGTTGTCACGGTTTTGTTCAAAGCTGTGGATCATGTCAGTTCACGTGAGTGGAATCGGATCATGAGTTAGCTTTAATGGGGTTTTCGTTGTAGCCTAATGGGCATCGACGCAGATCGTAAATCTGTTTGGCCGTAGAACGTCTGTGTTTGAACTAGTTGTGAGGAGAAACTACCGGACGAGCTAAGAGCTTCGACGAGCAGCAACGCTGAACACTGGCATCAAAGACATTGGGTTCCTCACGAGTCGCTGAGTGTAGTGGAGTGAGAACATCAACTGCCTAGCCGTAAGAGAGAAAATAAGATGCGGCGTCAAGTGAAGATAAGCGTCATGAGGGATCTTGAAAACTGGTAGGTTAAGGTAGCTAGAGAAGCTGAATTAGCAGCTGCCTCAGGTGACAGTCAATGGGGTCTGCGCACTTCGGTTAGTGCAACAGCATGCTGTAGAATTGGAAATCCCTGTCATGAACCGGCAATCAGACCCTAGAGCAAATCAAAAGACAAAGATCCGTTGAGTAGGATCTAGTCAAATAATCATTTGTTCATACGGGTGAAAATGGAGAAAATAATCAAAGCATGAATGTTTATCAGAACAATAAATCTAGATATGTGTTAGTAGTAGGAGATTGAATGTTTTCATTAAATAATTCACCGTGTGATATCATCGCTCAACTTACCATTAAGAAACCCTGAAAGCACTGTATAGCTATTTCATCCTTGTTAGTAACCATCAATCTCCTACTACTAACATACCAAGTAGCCAAGCTCTGTAGATCATGTCCAAAGCCATCGTCGTACTTAGGCTACCTGCAGCGAAGTCATCTGTCGGTTGAGGTCGATTGCTGTGCGGTAGTGGTCCGTAGCCGTGCAAATCAGTTACGGATAGGTGCAACATCATGATGTGGTGAAGTTTAACAAACCGTTCAGAGCCTGACCGGTAGCGTAATGGCTAAGGCGTTCGACTCAGAATCGTTCATCCCGGGTTCGCGTCCAAGTTCGGGCGCGGTGGATATGGACTGCTGATAATTCCTAACAAGGATGAAATAACTGTACAGTGCTTCCATGGTTTCCTAATGATAAGTTGAGCAACGATATCACATGGTGAGTTATTTCATGAAAATCTAGATACGACGGAGAATGGCTTTCGCACATGGTTCGTGGTTCATAACATTCTCCTCTCCTTGCTAAAATTTCCATGGATGTGTTGTAGTGGCTGCGGGTAATGAGAGATGGATTAAGAAAGTGAAAATGATTGTCAAATATGAGTATGCAGTGTGTGACAATGAAGTCAGAAAGTTTCCATTTTGATGATGTCGTGATGATCTTTCAACAATTGAATTAGCATAAAGTGCTATGGAGTACGTTGCAAACACTGGGAATGAATACCAATTATAAATGGGAATGATTTTGCAGTGTTCATTACGTTTTGTAAAGGTCATGGAAGATGCAGATCGGTACAGTTCTTTGGGCTAAAACTGTGCTTCGCAATCACTTAGGAAATACAGATGGACGTGTTGTCGCTGCTGCAGGAAATTTTCCATGGACTGTTCTCTGTGAGCATCAGAGTTGTGGGAAACGTCGGTTATGTTATTATCGGAAATATTATGGTCAAAATTCAGTGGGAGTTAGAGAGAGCCTAGGGTAGAACTTGTGTCGTGGGCAGTCATGTAATAATCGGGGGGAGCAGCAGTCAAGTTTCTTAACGAAACAGAATCTTTACGATCGTTTGGGAGTAGTATTCGAACGTATGCTGAGTTGCAACCAAGTAATTCTACCTCTTCGGTTAGCGGATCGTACTTGAAACCTTGATTCTGATTCTCCCATAGAAAGCCATTAGAATTCAGGAACCAACTAGGGAACGAAGTTCTAGTGGTGGCATGACAGTTATAAAAAATGAAAACGTTCGTAGGGTGTTGCGTAGACATATAATGTCTTCCACTTCTTGGACAGAACATGGGAGGTTTTGAGGGAGAACAAAATGAAACATGCCAGCGGTGATATAGAGAGAGACATGAATTTGGTGCAGATCGAGTTGGCCGAAAGTTGGATCACAGACACTTCGGGATAGCGTATCGGTCACAGCGTTGTCGTATCCTTGGCGATAGACGATATCGTGCTAAAATGCAGAGTTCCACATGCCATCGTAGGTCTGCCTGTTTTTAATCTTACCTTTCGATTGGTTGCCAAACATGAACGCCACTGACCGTCGGTTTGTCACCAGCCGGAGGTGATTGCTAGTCAGAAAATGACGCCACTTTTTCGACGCCTCACCGATGGGCTGAGCCTCGTTTTCTACTACAGAATGGCGCTTCTCGAGTGGGTTCATCGTTCGAGGGGGAAAAGCCACCGACCTGCCATTCTGATTAAGAGTCACCGCAATCGCGATATCCGACGCATCAGTTTAGACAACTGGGGGTACGCCGGGTTCAATAGTCACCATAATTGCATTTTTTAGCTCCTTCTTTATTGATTCAAAACAACACAGTACGCATACAGACAACGGGCATATG
>LUCM01009736.1:62209-130039 GCA_008360955.1 Fasciolopsis buskii | reverse complement strand
CGAATCATTAATCTTCAAAAGTTATGAATCACATGACCCTACTCAACATGAATGGACAATGAAAACGCGGTAGGCTGGCTTGCTCAGTTGAAAATTATAACTGGAATAGTAACCTAGACACGTTCGGGTTTGGTCAGGTGGGTTGTGAAACCAGTTAAGTTAATTACCTTATAGGTTGTTTGAGAAGTGGGCAATTACTGTAAACCCAGTGTTCATTTTTACGGTATCCGCTGTCCCCAGAGTCGTTCGTTTTCGATTATCAATAAGCACCTTGCCTGTTCAGTCCATCTGGGAATGTATGCACGTACGTACTAGTGCACGTTGTTCGTTCGGAGCACAGACACAGTAGGCTCAGACTGTGTCATTAGTCACCCAGTTTCGAGTAGAGTAATTCAACTGACCGCCTAATGCCTCGTCAAGGTATCTCCTGCACATTTTAGGAGACGAAGCAGTTCAAGCTGTGGATCAGCGTGGTGTTGGAAGTCTTGAGTGAGAAGAGTGAAGCGGCCTTTTTAGAGTGGATCCCAGTCAACACTCGCTTGTTCGCCGTGAGACCGCAGGGATCAGTCGGCGTCCGGAAAGATTGTAGTGTTAAGCATACGCTCCAACAGACTGCAGCACTGACATGGAAAAAGACGAGTTTTACGCTGACCTCGTCACCCTTGTAGTAGTGGCAGGTGATTGTAAAGCTCAAGCTGGAAGCCTGTTTAGGCGGGCGATGCGCCTTGCCTGCTCAGCGAACAGATAACGGGGAAAGACTTCTTCAATTCTGTGCAAACAATAACTTATTCCTATCTAGTACGGGTTTCCGACACAGTTCGCGTCGCACAGCGAAATGGCGCTCAAACTCGACAGGTGGTCTGAGTCAGATCGACCATATTGCAGTATGCTACCGTTGGCGCGTTTCTGTCCAAATTTGTTTATCGTACTGGACCACGTACGACGAATCGGACCATGCGTTAGTTTTAATGCGATTTTTGCTGCAGCTCAACGGCCAACGACGAGGGCCATAAATCCCATTGGTTGCCGAACGACTGTTTGTTCGCAACAGCTATGAGCAGAAACCATCCTACAAACTAAGAACTGTGACGAGCAGCAATGTAGACGACCAGTGAGTTCAAATGAAGCGGGTGGTGCATTTGGTAGCGGGCTTCGCCTGTGGTCCTAAATCTAGCGTTCATCAAAGACACCGGATCTCGCAAGGGCCGCTAAATCTCATGGTGCGGAAACGCCAGCTGCCTAACTGCAAGAAAGTAAATAAGATGCATCAGCAGTTGTAACGTCAATCGACGATACGCCTTAAGAATGACCGTGAAAAATGGTGGGTTAGGGTAGCCGAAGAGATAGAAGAAGTGGCCGTTTCAGGTAACAGTCAAAGATTGTTTAAGCTTACACGCGACAATGGTGGGCGGCGAACTTCGGCTGGTGAATTCCTGTGCGATAGGAATGGAAATCTCATCCATGGTAGACAACAAAGGCTGAACCGTTGGGCTGAACACTCTAAGGATTAGTTTAGCTGGCCACACGTGAACGTATTTAGTCCGACGTCTGTAACGGCGAATCCTTGGGAGGTATCACTTGATCCCTAATGGAATTGGCGTTCGACAACGGTGTCTCATCTTTCCATTCCTGTTCAACTTCATCATGGACGAGGTGATGGAAGATGCTTTAGGAGATCGTCGGGATGTGTGAGTCGAACTGAGAAATGGAGGGAAGCTGTGTGATTTAGATTACGCAGGTGACGTTGTGACTTTTCTAGTGTGTGGACCATGCCCACCGCGCACTAGACAGACTCAAGATCGGTGTCTCGGTTTGGCATGTGCTTTGCACCTTGAAAGTGTAAAGTGATGTTGCAGGACTGGACGACAGCAGCTCCGAATTTGATGCTGGATGGAGAAGAACTAACGATTGGGGTCCGTTTTATTTATTTTGGTAGCTGCGTGTGGAACGATGGTTGCTCGGCAGTGGAGGTAAACACCCGTAAACCCAAAGCTCGAGCAGCTTTCGCTGGACTGAAGCACTTGTAGTGTCGGCCTGATATTTCACTGAAGTTGAAAGGCCGTGTGTACTGTGTCGCAGTGCGCTCAATTCTGTTGTACAGTTGCGAGACGTGGATTATGCGTGTGGGCGATGTTCGTCGATTGGAGGTTTTCGACAACCGATGCCTACGTAGTGTGGCTAGGATTGGATGGAGTGACCGGGTGAGTAATGTGGAGGTCAGGAATCTAATATTAGGTGCCGGCACAGAATACTTTATTTCAGCGTATGAAACTTAGTGGATTACGCTGGCTGGGTCGCGTGCTGCGTATGACGAACACTCGTCTACCATATCATGCTCTGTTTTGCATTCCTCCCAAGGAATGGAAAAAGCCTTGTGAAGGCAACGTATGACGTGGCAACGTGGAATGAGAAAATGCACAGCGAAATTAGGTAAAGTAGGTGTCTCACGTCTTCGTGGTTGGGGTCCGAAAGACTCGTCAACTAGCTGGCTGGAGACACTGAAGGATATGACAGTGGAGCGCGAACAGTGGCGATCGTGTTGTCGTTTTCTATCGAATGAGGATGATTGAAAGTGTGTGTTTGTACATTTGAACTGCGTTCTGTGTTGGCTACAGCAGCATCCTATCTTTTCCCACCTGTGTTGGTCCACTCCCTGTTCTCCTTGGATATTCGCTCTTCTTATAAGAACACGTAACCTTGGGGAAAAGGCAGCGATCAGTGATTTTTGCCTTACTGTGTAACGCCGAACGATGTTGGCGATTCTTTTCTAGTAGTTTCTTTGTTTAGTCAAGGCGGAATCGATGGATCCCCGAGGTATGGTTGAACTTTTAGTTTGCGAAAGCGTTCCTTAGTAACTCGTTTGATCAGTGCCGTATGCGCGTCTTATCATCAGCCTAAGCTATAGTTCTATCGTGTCGAATACTTTTCGCCCTACAACTTCGGTTTTCGAAACGTTGGTGATTAAGTGAATCACGCATTCGCCAGTGAAAATCTAGGGTTACAAACCATTCGGTCCGCCAATCACTTTTTTGGTAAACTGCAGGTGGCTTTTACGTCTATCGGTGATCTATTGGGACCACCCTTAGTAGTTCTGTGCCGCTTCAGATTTTAGGTTCATGGTTGCTGCCCCCTTCCGTGTAGCGGCTGCGGCGCACGTCTCTCCACCTGCATTCATGCTTCTAACACATGGGGTTTTTACAACCCGACTGGCTGAACCATATTAGGGGTTGTCTTTGTATTCCTCATTTCTAGCCTTGAGTCGAAGTTCCTGCTGGACAGAACAGCGGAACACAACTAATGGCTTACGGTCGGTAGCTAGTGACGAATACCTCATTTCAGACGCCTGTTGACCAAGTAATTTCTTTGGTTTTTTTACGAAAGATACTTGTCAGGCGAAAACTCGCCATATCATGGACACTACCTCTGCTTGTTCGCAACATCTTATTCAGTGTGCATCATTCTGTCTTATTCACGGCTTACTATCTTTCCCCTATCCACAACGTGGGACCACTGCAGGTAGTATTCAGATTTATCGTTCTCGCATACGGATGTTTTGTTGTGTGTGGTTTCCAGCTCTAATATGGTAATTCAGCATGTTCGGACATGTTGCACCTCTGTCAAACCGTAATTTGGCTTGTTGCTGAGATTTTGTCCCGCTATGCTTCATTATTAGACTTCCGTTACTGATCTGCATGACTCTCAGTTCGTTCGATGTTGAGTAATTCTGATAATGAGTTTTGGTAACCCCGGCGTGCTTTCTGTTCCACCAATTGACCGCCTTCTGGCAAATTTAAAATATTTAGCAGCTTCCAAGTTGATATCAGTATTTAGTTTAGTCTTAAATGAACTCCATCCTTTGATTTTTGACTCGTTGTGTTCAGGTCGCTGTCATTTTTCATGGACCATTTCGTTCTTTCAGGTGACTCCTGAGTTTGCCAAAACAGCCATTGCGGCTTTTTCAGGCCCGGCTCCAAGTTCCCTTACTCTGAATGGCGAGAAGTTTTTCATCCTGCAGCATAATGACGATTGTCTGATTAGCAAATGCGGCCGAAAAACCCTCTTTGTTTATCCCTGCAAAACCTGTGAGTACCATTTTGTTTACTAGTGACGTAGCTTGTATTTTGTCTAGTATCTTTTTCCATCCTTTTAGGGTGTTTCTCTCTGAATCAGTTCTCGAGCAGAATTAATATAAGTTTTATTTCATTTGGTTTATATCGTAAACCGCAGTTCTCACTTACACATCGAATGTAAATGAGCGCTCCGCGTTTGAGAATGAACGCACCATAGGTCCCTTTCGCGCAGTGATGATCCTGACACGCTAGCCTCCTGAATCGTACATTTTTCTTGGTTTTTCTAGGAAGACAAATTGACCCTGTATTAATTCAGGTTAGGACCTCGCTGTGGAATAAAAATCCACGACCTAGTTGGTTTATTCTCGTCGATAGATCGGCAATAAAAGCGATGCTCGTCTTCGATAAGCTTTGGTCGCTGAATGGAATGTAAGGCTTGTATTGAAAACCCACAGTTAACTGCGACGGATGGGTGTTACGGCTAACAATTCTACTGGACCGTTGAGACAAATGTGGGTAACACATTTAAGCAACTGGCTGAATTTCTCTTACCCAAATATCGTTCGGTATTCGCAGCGATAACAGCGGTAATTTGGGATTCCCTTTTGTCATAATTCAGATGAAGAACCAAAATGAGCGCCCTTGTTCAGCGGAAATTTCCTGCCCCCGAGTCCATTGCCACGCGCGACTGAGTAACTGAGTGAGTGTGAGTTTCAGACCTAGAATTTCCGGCTCTTCGCATCAGTCATGCAAGGAATACGCTCCTTTGACAACAAGCATGCTCAGAACTCTACCCGTAGGTGTGCTCGTAAAGATGATTAAGTGATTCTCCTACTGCATTACTAGGGCATAAATATTGTAGAGGGAAAATGCGCTATGGCCTCTAAGACCAACCACACGAGGTAAGAGGAACCGACAACCACGACCTTGAGATTTGGAGTGAAACACATGAGGATCCCATTTGATCAGTTATACTGTCGAACCGGGTGGCAGCTAGTTGCAGTCTACCATCAAAGTGACTGACTGACCTCGGATTCGCGATGTGTCGCTTCGCTTGTTGCCACACCTAACCTTTTGGGGTCCTCTGTTGTTCTATACAACTCCAAGTTTCAGGCACAATTGTTGGTTCCTTTCTCCCCCGCTACTCGTGTAGTAGATTCCAATGGCGTTCGACTTATTCCACTGCACTCATGCGTTCAGCATGTCATAGAGAATTTTGAAGTGACTGACTCTTATGTATGCTTTAAAGTCAGTAACAGCTTTGTCGGTAGAATGTGTAATTGGCCGACGATTCAACTACCTTGGGTAGCCTTTCTCAAGACAGGGTTTACAGTCGAACCGGTGCTAACTGGTGTCACAAGGTTGTTTGTGGTTGTGTAAAATGTTCGTTCCACCTACGTGTAGTAGTGTGTGTGTGTGTGTGTGTGTGCGAGTGAGTGATTGAGTGAGTTTGTGGATAGGTGTCAGTTTTAAGCTGGACAGGAAGGAGGATTTCGGAGACCGGGTTTCTGTGCTCGTTGCCATTGTCACTTGGGGTCAGCTGCTTACCCCGATTGTCAGGGTGATCTTTTACTAACGACGATAGTTCAGTCTCGAGGCTGGAAATTTTTACCGCGTCGTTGCTGCTGATGTATGTAAGGTGGCCGCTGGTGTGCAAGTCTTCTGCCTACATGCGTTCAGTGTAGGTTCGGGATCTATGTTGAAGGACTGGTGTTGTCGCATTCTGTTGTATAACTGGCTCTTAATCCATTTGGATCACGCGAGTAGAGATAAATAATTGCAGGTGATTTTTAAAATCTGACATTGCTCAAACAGGAAACTTTCTGACTTAAAATATGCACCAAAAAGTTAGTTTTTCTCAATCATGTGAACGATAATATAAATATATTGAGAATGCATGTTGTACCTTCAAAATAAAAAATGCTGTTGCATGACTGAATTTGCTGGAAGCCGAACCTCTTGTTAGGAAAGAATTCGGTGAGTAGTTTTACTCACCAGGTGGTTGTACGTGGGTTCAATCGCCTTCGCGCACTCAAAGGTTGATTGGCATTCGACAACTTGAATCATCTATGGCTTAAGCGTGACCAAACCTTGAGTTTGCACTGCAGCAGTAAGATTGGTCATTATTCAGCACAGAAACATGACCGTTGAGCGCAGATGTGTGAAGACTTTCGGTTTGTGAACACCGTAGTCTGCGTAGCACTAGTGGAACATGGCCGGAGAATTTTCTCAGCAACTCAGAATTGTGTAAGATCTCGGGCCACAAGATTCAATCTCTAGGAGGGGCACCGAATTTCGATAGGTTAAGGTAGTTGGGACATTTTTTATTCACTGTCAGGACCCCTGCCTACTGTGCTTTGTTGTCTGATTCAAGTAGAAGTTGGAAGATGGGTGGAGGTGATCAATCGATGACACGGTAAGAAGGTACGTTAATCTTAGTCAGTAGACTGGTCCGCGAAGTTCCAGTTAGACTGTTGGGTTGAGTTCCACGAGGTTCCTCCGGTCGCTGTTTGGGGGTGACTCCGCAGTCGGCGGTGTTCTTGCTTTGGAAATCTTTTTTCATTTAGTTGTGAAATTTCTTACCTTCCACTATTTCTCGTTCTCATCTTTATTGCGCGGTGGCAATCAAAACCAGAGTATGCTGATGTTTCTCGTTCTATTCTGAAAGATTTCGAGTGCGATAGCACCACTGATTTCGTCATTGAGCCATAGTATCTGTTGTCTCCAACTATCGCCTGGGAAGATCTCTTATATCTCAGCTCTGCAATCTGGCTAAACCTATACAAATATATATATGCTGCGTTAACTTATGTACAGATCTTGTGTTGGGGACGTGGGGAAAGATGGAAACAATTCGAGATAAAGAGATGAAAAAGACGTCTGTGTTGAATCCACCACATAAAAAAGCTCTTCTCAACACTGTGTGATAAACTGTCTGTCGTCCGCCATGGTTCCTTTGGGGGCTGTTGTACTACTCGGTCACCTAGCTGTTTTTTCCAGTTTGCCTCGCTTTTGCGCAGCCAATCATTTGCACGACAGTAACGTGGCACGGGGAAATGCGCAACAAACTTATCCCAAGTAGATATTTTACCTCTCCGTGGTTGGGATTCATAGCTCCGTAAACCAGATGGCTGGAGACGGTGAGGAATATGGGAGTGAATCGTAAATAATTGAATTGCATCTACACAGTTCAACTGTTTTCCTTTTGTTGGTTGCTACGACATTCTTTTACCACCCGCGTAGGCCAACTGCCCACCCATCTTGCATATTATTTTTTTCTACAGCCACATTTAACTGTAGGAGAATAGCAGTTGTCACTGGACTTTACCGCACTGGTGATGAGTAGTGCCTCAAACGAACTGGTGGTCGATTGAACGGTCAGTGCGCCTCCTCTGGTAAACATTGTCGGGTCAGTGGAACACAACAGTAGGCGATGACCTTTATTTTAGATGGTGAGCTTTACTCGTCCGGTCACAATACCCACCGACAAACTTGTGGTATTTTTTAAACAACCTTGCGAGCGAAAGTGCACCATGCTTTTGTAGCTGCCACTGTTTGGTCACGGCCTATTGTTTATTTAGCCTGGGCCTATTCTGCTCATGACCGGTCATTGAGATAGTAGTTCCTTTTTCTGCAACCCAGGGAGGCGCTTGGTGGCGTACTGTTCCGTTCTGAATTGTGGCTGTAACTTTGACTTGGTGCCCTCATATGAGCAATTAATATACGCACATCCACTACCAATTTAGATTTAGAATTTATATGTGAATTGTAATGTCACATAAACGAAGTCTACACTATTCTGTTAGATTCGATGTTTGAAGGGGTAGCGAAATACGGGCTACTGATCTACGTGTATTTAGGTTTATTTCAAATGTTTGCCTTTCAATTGTAGTTAGTAAACAACTATATGTTGCAGAATTTTACATGTCGTGATCAGTAACGTAATTCCATTCGAATCTTTAGCGAGTTGTCTTTCATTTTGATATTCTACCTGCTACACCAAGGTTAACTTGACTGTAGACGGTGTTTTGTCATCGTTCGACTCGTCACCATCCCATATGGCTCTACACTGTTTTAGGTCTCAGGACTTTTGAGGCCTGGATCCGTCTATTACACTGCAATTATGTCTGCGGCACTAGTATATTGGGCAGATAGAGTGATGTTCTAGTTTAGATGTCAGTAAAGCTTTAGCAAGTGTTCGTTTACGACTACAAAATGTATTCATGAGAATCCATCAGTCCGCTTCCAAACTGTTGATGAGCCGTAATGAAAATGGTTGATATTAAATTTAGCATTGACTTCACAGTTGTAATGCAGTTCTCGTATGTTGCGAGGTTATATCGATTATCTATTTTATGTAACAACTTTAAACGGGCTTTTTCCTGTATCTTTGTTGACAGCTTATATCTTCGGGTTGAGTGTGGATACCGATGAGTCCATGAATGCAACCAATGGAAATGCAGCGTGTGCGTCGTTGAGCGAAGAGTACAAAAAGTTAGGTTATTGAGAAAATTCCTATCGGGTCGCGACGGTTTCATCCATTTTCCACGTTCTGTCTTTGCCCCCCTCTGTACGCCCTAGATCAGTTTCTGCATCATCAATCTGCGGAACCCTCGGTTCATGAACCAGCACATTTCCAATTGCTGTTTTGCTGTTCTGAGCGTTTGTATGTGTATAAGCTTGTTTGCAGTCTCTTTACTCCCGTCCTGCTGACGTTTCACGCATTGATCGCAGTTTCTGTGCCCTTAGTTGGCCAGTCAAACGAGCAACGCTTCGTTTCAATCCACTTGTGTCTATGTAGCCGCTGAGTTTCTCTTCTATCGCATCACCGATTTTGTTCAGCTCACCTACTCTTCCAAATTGGTGTGTTTGCGCTATTCTGTTTCGGAACGGCCCAAGCATGCGACTGATGTTTTCAAACACAGAAAGGAATTAATCATTCAATTTTTTTTATTTTTCTAATCGCCAGTGTCCGAGGTGTCACTTACTGACAAATTGTTTTTTCATCAGATTACTGCTAGTAATCCATCGGAACCATCTCGATGATATCGTGAAAAGTATTGTTTAAGATGGTCACCGCACCATCGTTCACTATTCTCCTCAGAAATAAGTCACGCACAGCCTTAATTTTGCGCCGTTACAAAACGCAAAAATTGTTTAACCTCATCCGGTGAATTTGAGTTTGTCTTAAAGGAATATGTATCTGTTCGAGGTACGGGCTAATTATTAGCCGTTTCTGCTTGCAGTGATCTATTCATATTAAAGCATGGCGTTTATTGTTAAACGTAGTGGATATTTCCGTTGATACAAAGCAGATCTAGATGGTTCACTTTGTTGGTGGTTCCCATTGTTGAGTTGGTGGATGTTTATGCAAAAATTGAACTTCGGTGAATAATCGACGTTTGCGCAAAAGGGACACTGAACTAAACATGTGTGAGGCTCGGGTATTTTTTTCTCTTTAATCTGATTACGTAGAATTTAGTTGTAGTGTCTAATAAAGCAGTTTCTCTCAGGACCGAGTAAATCTGCTCGCTGTTGGAGTACGTTTCAATGGTAAGGTCCTAATTGGGCACGGACAGGGGTTTCACTCGAAGAGAGTGTCGTGAACTGAATCCGCGTTTAACTTACCATCTTGGTAGTTAGCAGATCTAAGAGACCCCGAGTGGGTTAGGAACAAGTATACTGGTTATTGTGATATTGCAACTATTTGTGCATATGTAGCTGGGGAATAGCGTGCCTCGTGGGTGAGATTATGGAAAATGACAGCAGACATGAATATAAAGCACTTGGAACCACCAGTTATGATTATTTGTAGAACATGGAACAGAATATGCAGGGGCGCAGCAACAAATCGATCGCGGAGAATGCAGATCCAGTGTATTATCTGATCTTTTTTCCTCTTGTGACTTATGTCGCCGTGTCCAACCGATTCGCCTGCGGAAGGTGGGTTGGCTTTTCTAGTCAACTCAGATCTGATCGTTACGACTGGGAGGTAGATGGAATATGCCGTTCTATGATGACGAGGGTCCTTGTGACTCTTGCTCTCGACTATATGACCGACTTGTCATTTCCTTGCCGTCCTCTCAGTTGTTGAGTTGAATTGTATTTTGACCCCAGTTCTTGCATGCTTCTCATTAGGGCATAAAAGAACGCTTTTTAACTTAATATACTAGTGAAGTCATCTCGTTCGATGTCAATGAACAGGTAATTGAATACGCATCAGTTCATCGGGATATTGGAAAGGGTACGCGCAAGGTACTTCGTTGAGGCTAGCGGTGTCTCGTGCTTTCATTGGTCTTTCTGGAATACAGGGCCAGGTAATTGATAGGCCGAGAGATCTCGCTTGCAGTTAGAAGCGATGCTATGAAGCAGTTAGGATCACAGAACAAACTGGATGGTTTTCGCTAACCTGTGACCCTGAATTACGATTTATCTTTCTCTCAGAAAGCATACACCACAGCGCGGTTTCCAGGTTTGGTCTTGATTGCTCACGTCCGGCGGATTTTTCCGGTAGTCGGTATCTTTGTTGGGTTTCAGCTGTCTGAGTGCCGTGTTTCAGATGCTAACGAATGCTCTCTGACAGCTAGTCGTCCCTCATCTTATGAATTATCCGTTTTATGAATGCATCAATGTCATCTACCTTCGGGACCTTTTGCATGCTTGTACGGTGCGTCGCGACGCTCATATATGAACAGGTTTTTGGATGTGGGAAAATTGGTGGTGCTTTTTGTTTTTAGTCCCAAAAGTAATAGCTGTCGTTGTTTATGCCTTGGAAAACGTAGTAGTTGGAATGTAGGTCAGAAAGATTAACCCATGACATTGCAGAAAGTATGAAAGTCCTAACCAGTGGACCGGTTTGGGCAGAACGAATTTCGATCTCGGATAAGGTTCCGCGAGGAGGTTGGGGATACTAAGTAGTATGGTCGGGTGTTTTCGTTGGGTCCTGTTATCCGGGATCTTTCCTTATTTTCATAATTGTTTTACTTGCCCCTGTTAGTCACCAGTCTTCTTACTTCGCTTTTAAGTGGACAGCTGCCTCGCAACTAGATTTCTTCCTTCTCTAACTCTGGTGCCTTCTAATGATAGCTCCCAATACTTGCAAAAGCCCATTGTCAAGTAATGTCGTAAGTGGTTTTTGACCCACTAACCTATATTTTCTAAAATCATGTCAGGCTCTAAATCTACACAGTCACGCAGATTGGTCAATAGGCCTGTTCAGCTCTTACGGTAGGCACTAGCGATTGATGTCTGTTGCATCAGTGAAACAATGAATTATTGCATAAAGCAGTTTTCACATGTAAATACCCATATAAAGGGGTCCCTGTGTGAATATTTTCGTTAATTGCTGTCGCATGTTAATGTATTCGGATGTCACGTTAAGTAAAAAGCATTGACGGGTGAGGAAATATTTCGAATGCAACTATGCCAGTGTGGTAATTAGCCTGATCACCTAAACTCTCCATCCAGCCCATGGGAGTAGCTCACAGACACCATTCCGGGAGTCGTTCTTGATCTGCTAGGCCCAGTCCACTTGTGAGAGTTCTTGTACTTTGTTCCGTGTCATGAACCTCAGCCTTGAGTCACTTCCCGTCTACTCTCTTCCTTAGAAAGCTGCACACTTCGGTAGGCTTTATTTTTGGAAGTGCGAACCATGACCCAACAATATCAGGACCAAATGATATAAGGTATTGTATCGAGAAATTGATGCGCCATATATTTGTTCTAGTTGTGACTGATATAATGTTAATAACAGCGCATTGCATCTACCAACAATGCTGTGTTATTAACATTATATCATTCACAATCATGACCCAACAACATTTTGTTTATCTTCACTACCTCCGCTACGGGTTTAAATCTAAGGTCTGGTACTGTACAGCCAACGTCAGAGTTACTCACAAAATTCGTCCACTATATCCGGCGGCAGTCAAGTGGGTTAATCGTCTATCATGCAAGAAAGACTAGAGATTCAAATCCTAGAGCTGCCGGCCACGTCGGTCGTAGACGGCAATCTGCTATTACCCGGTTCGTTGCCACATTTGATCTGTTCGGGCGTTATGTGGTTGTTTCACTTTTCCCAGTCAGTTATTGGTCTCATGTAGTGGATCCTGGTGGGTGTGGAATCTGCCCCTCCCACCATACTCATGCTTCGAGAATGTCAAAAAATACCACGAAGTCACCGATGTCCAAACACTGACGACCATATTTTTAGTTGTCCATCAGTATTGATTTTAAAGTTTTGGTTCACACTAGATTTCTTGATAAATAATCCAATGCTGCACATACGCCTCAATTGTATAAAAAGCTGTTGAGCTGTTCGTACGCACAATGCCACTTCGAGCGATATACGGTCACCTAACGAGATATAGTTGCTAAAATAATGAGACTTCTCTACTTTACTCGATTGCCCTATGCGGCATAGTGCACAGGCTGTTAGCATCCAAACTTCTGCCTGAATAGTTTGTGATGATTGGTGATTCGTTTATTTATCCCCGACTGTTAAAGACAGATGTGCCAAGAAACTTGTTTAAACACTATCGTCTCTGTGGTATTGGTGGAAAACGTCCATCAGTAACTCGCATTCTAGGCGTAAGATACTAGGACCTACGGTTCAATCTTTAGAATAGACGGTGAGTATGAATCTGCTAAGGTGGTTGGGGCGTTTTGCGCTTATTACTGAGGTACTACTTCGTTGTACTTTGTTCTCTGAGACAGTTAGAGGCTGGAAGATAGGCTGAGGTGATCAGTCGATGACATACCAAAAAGATGTGTTAATCTTCGTCAGTAGGTTGGCTCGTATAGATGTGGTTCGACTGCCAAATTGGGGCCCACGAGATTCCGCTATGCGATGTGTTGAAATACTGGTGACATGGCTCAGTGACGTTCTTGTTTTTGAAGTCTTTGTTCCCTTAAAACTGTGCAGTTTATTACATTGGCGTTGATTTTTCGCTAGTTCTGGCCCATTCCCTTCTAGCTTGTTGGTGCTGCACCATGCCAACCAAAATCAGAGCACTTTGGTGCAAGGTTATTGATTATAAAGTTCAAACTGTTCTTATTATTCTTTCCATGTCTAGTTACATTTAAATTCCACCCTGGGAAGGTTGCTTTCGCTTGTTGTATACGGCGGAACTTCTGGTTTATGAGAGTGAGTTGGCGTGTTGATGCCAGCATTCGGGTATTGAATACCGGCGCCGAGTTTATTTCTTTCACGTATCTGATTACTCATATGCAGGTTGGTTTGGCGTATTGGTGACTAGCTGTCCAGTGTTTGCCCATCAAATAGTGGCACCGGATTTGCGTTGTACATATATGGTGGCCGGCTATCACATCGTTTTACTCCAGGACGCAGTTCGATCCAGTTCAGCACCGCAGACAGTACTGTGTGGCATTGACTTCCATGTGTGCCAACCGATCTCAGCATTTTTTATATTCTTCCAAGGTTCTGACAGTGCAAGTTAGCACGCATTGTATCTAGTCACTTTATTGATGATGAAATCTAGCCAGGCAGGCTACTCAGAAGAGCCACAAAGCAATGTGGTGCGGCAGACTGCACAGAATTTGCTCAGCTCGAGGCTAAAATAGTCTCACTTGGAAAGTGAAGTAGTTATACAGCTTTTCTGGATGCCAATTTTTGTGTTACTGTAAGCTGAATTTGCTTGACTGGCGGTAGTCAGGCGAATGAAACGTCTGTGACTTCCATAAGATGTCCAAACACCGGATCCGCCACTGGTCACTTTGATGATAGACTGTAACTCGCTATCGCCCGGCTCGTTACTACGCCTGATTTATTGGAGAAGTATTCTTAGACCACTCCAAACTCGATGGTCAAGGTTGTCGGTCCCCCCTGTCCTCTCCTGTGTGGTGGGCCCTAGTGGCTATGGGGAATGCCTCTTCCACTACAATCACACATGAAGTATGGAATAAAAAGTAAATTATGTGAGTCATAAACTACTCAGTACGGCTAGGGGAAAATAATAGGATTGCTTATAAGGCAATCCTATTGGTGACTAGGGTAGGGCACAGCGCATAGACACAGTAGCCACACGTGTAAGACCGTCAGCCATGAGGCGATTTAATAATGTAAAATATCTTAGTGCGTGTGTTGCAAGCACATGACAAATCTCGCACGGATTTGGATTCCAGTAAATTCTGCTTCAATGGAACTTGGTCTACAAAAGCGCATCTTATGGAACAGTTCTTGTCACGTGTTAGTACTTAAGTCACAAGAAGGGTACAATCAATTATTCTTTCAGTTGCATCAACTAGCTTATTAAGATGAGTGTACTTTCTTGTGCGCACTACAACTCTAAGCACGTGCCATGAACGGTTGACAGGCTGAGAAACATGATTCCGTTTAATGTGATCCATGGATAGGCACCTGTTTGTATGCGAACTTTATGTGAAAGATTATTAACCTTAGTATACTTTGTGAAATTGGATAAAATTTGAACAGACAGAAGACATACGGCACCGGATGATTTGGTGGGTTCACAAAATCCTTGGGTTCCAAAACCCAGTACGAAAAGCTTAAAAACAGTAAAAAACAGACAAGTGCAAGGTGCTCATAAAGTGCTCCAATACCAAAGTCGAATTCTGTATCAAGCAGAACCAACAGCAGCGGCTTGACGCGGAATCGGATAGCAACCTTTTCCGGTCATGCATGCAGTTGCACTGTTTCACCACGCACGGGGTTTGTCTTGATCAAAACGGCCCACAGAACCAGTCCAAGGTGGTTTCAGCTTGAAAAGTGAATTAATAAGGAACGAGCCGAATGTTAGTAACTAGTGTCCGTTATGATATCAGGAAAATCACTGGACCGACTGAAAACGACCCCAATAAACGGGTTGGAAGTTTGGGACTTTTAAAGGACAAAAATATGGTTTTTTCTAACGGTCATGTTCATACCAAAGCTTGTACGGCCAAAATTCAAAAGATAGAGCTTACTTTCAACATTTGGTATTAATTCCTCCCGAACATTCGGAATTTGTCAAACCGTATAGGGCAACCCGACGGGCCCGTGAATGGCAACTGGTTTATTCATAAAGGGTTCCTGTTAGAGACTTAAATTGAGGAAAAAATCACCATGTTGGGTGCCAATTTCTTAAGTCATTTTGATAACTCCAATCCTATGGTCCCCAAGTGGACTGTCCGATTCCCTTTTGGCGTTACTTCCTAACTGAGTTGGTGGGGTGGACGCGGTACACATGTCCAGGTCGCATCCACGCGTCATTTTGAATTCTGCCAGGGTCATAGTCTTGTAACATTAAGGGACAATAAATATGGTACAGATTTTTCGGTGAACTTCAGGAACTGGGTTTCTTCTTTGAGATTTCCTAGTCATAATATGGTCTGGTTTATTCGTATCTTATACATGACTCGATTGATGGCATCCTGGTTTAGCTAAAGGCAAAGGCCACTGAGACAAGTGTGAAGTTTCGACTGATCAGCTTTTTCTGTTAGTCGCCACTATAGGCCATGACAGCTTGTGTGTGCATGTGTGTGTGTAACAGAAAGGCGAAGAACCGAAGGACCTAGTGGTGGTCGCGTCATATAGCCGCAAGTGGTAAAAATGTACAGTCTTCTAAAAGGTCCGTTCTCTTGCTTTCAGCATGTCTGGTGTTTCATCGGATGCTGTCTAACATAAAACAACCGCTTATCTTCATTTATCGCATTTAGGTACGCCGATGCAGTTTGTGAACACGAACACTCCAGGCCAGAAACCACACCCGTAATCCAAAGCAAAATCAACAGTTGCATGAACTGGTCCTCATCCAGCTTTTTGGTTTTGAGCATAACGCTAAATGCTGTGACGGGTAGTTCTCTTTGGTATCGGATGCTCACCATCCATGTGCGTGGTGAATTTACCAAAGCGGGATTCACACCCTTCACATGCTCAGAGTTGAAACCACTGTTTACTTCCACCTTTACACATCGTAATTATGTTTCGAGTCATCATGTCTTACTCCAATTTTTTAGAATTACAGAGAAGCTTGATTAGTTGGAAATCAATTCTTTTTTAATTTTGGCAACTATTCTGCCTTTTTTACCCAAAAATGTAGTACGAATAGGTGAAAATCCATGCCTTAAGTATCATTAAGCAACTGCCGACTTGAGTTGAATCGTTCATCACCTTTTTCCACTGCCTCCTAGGATGCTCCATTTGCTCATTCAAGCAGTACTTGAACTCTGCTTTAGCGATCAAGTTATCTTTCTGCTTTTATGTGACTCGACTGCTTCACTGTATGCGACTTTAACTTACCCAAAATGACTTCGAAAATAGAAAGTTTTCTTTTTCACTTATGATGATTTTATTGTTTAAAGGAGTCGATTTGTGCTACAGGTTTTCTGTTTGTTCAGCATCCTCTGACTATCCCTTGGGTCGCTGATTTCAGCTTCCCCGACATCATACAGAATAACCACAATTGGATAACGTATATCACATTCGGATACATTACGTATGAATTCCGTGATCCAGTGACGTGATTTCATAACCGAGCATGTATTTTATCAGCAGTTGTAATTTGAAACCAGGTCATGGACACTATAATCAACTTGTGTCTAAGGCAGCCAGAGATCAGATGCCACTAAACAAGGCCCGGAGACCGATAAACAACGGGAAAACCTGTAACTTCTCCAAGCTGCCATATCACTGCACAATATTATAATAGCGCCATCACGCGCACGGATAGTGCAAGCCAGGCACGGGTAAGTAGTAGTGAGCACTCGTCTATGTGGTACTTCACAAAATACATCCTTACTGACGTTTCCATGCTAGATGCGAGGCGCAACAAATCATCGCGAGTGCACACGACAATTAGCGCTATTCTGCCTTTATGCAACACCTACCACTAACGATCCCCTCCGGTTGGTTAATCATCATTTCCTCGTCTCAGATAAGGCTGGAGCTGTTGCGCTGGAAGGAATAGAGGTTAAAACAATCAATTTTTTTATTTGACTCGACATGTTCACTCGGACAATGGACTGTAATTCTCCTCCGTTGTAGATAGTTTTCCTTGGCCATGAATCTGGTCTTCAAATGGTTTTAGTTGGCTGGTAAACGGAAAACAAGATGAAATACCTGTGCACTGCTACCATGGATTTCTGTTGCTGCCAGGATACTAGTTAGCTTCATATCACCAATACCTTGGCAAGGCAAACTACGGTGTCGTATCAGGGGTCAGTTGTTGACTTGACTTAGCACAATTTTTTTTAACTTCTCACAGCTACGGAAAATAGTTTGTCAGAAGGTGTTTCGTGAAGACAGGCATGGGACTAATCGTACGCCATGCGATCGCAAACTCCACGTATGATTTCGCATTGTACTCAAACGCATTACCCTGCATCGTCAATCTGCTCAGCGTCTTAGCTCTGTTTAGGGTGTGCCGATACATCCCGCTAGCCCGATTACATCAAACATGACAGCTAGAATTATGCAAATTCATAGCCGCGTGAGTTCATCTATTTAGCTTACCGTTTCCATTGGTTCTGCATAATCCAACCATGCACTCAGCCTTCGAAACTTCATAACAAGTCTACACCGGTGTATTGTAGTCAAGTTGATAAAAATGTCAATTACAGACAACGACAGATGTCAGCATCTGTCTTTTCAGCAAACATCGAGGCCATTCTTTGAGGTTTATAGCTAAGAATGCTGCCATACCGTTTTTCGTCGCAAATGATGTGCCACCAAATATGAGTTGACGTCTGATCAATTCAAGTGGTGAAATTTTGGAAAAAAAACATCGGTGTAGATTTCATTCAGTACAAAGAGAGTATGCGTCAGTGATCACATTTAGATATAAAAAAGATTTGATGCTGCAAGCAGAAAGTGAAACGCTAACTAGTATTTTCGTCTAATTTCAGAGGTGAATTCTGGGACTAACTAAACTTGGTTGTATTCGTTAATGGTTTCGTCAATCACAGTATCTCACTGACTTTTTCTTCTAGAAAGCGTGCAATTCACTCAAATGAAATAGAGAGTTTCCTCGGTCATATACTGACCCCAAAGAAACCATTGTAGTTATTCATATTCCCACTTCCTCAGATGCCCTCTAAACCTTTTTGCGTTGCAAATTCATTCCGAAGAACAGGCGATGCTGTACCGCACACCTTGGAAACCTCAAGCGGTGACAAAACGTAGGCAACGAAAAGAATCGCAACTGAGTACTCTAGAACCGGAAATGAGTCAAAAGTCAGTTGTGAATGGTCAAAAATAAGTTTGCACCAACATACCTAAGTACGTGAATATATCCAATATAAACTGATGTACCATTTATCGCCATCTGAAATAGTGACCATTGTCTGTTTCTGTTAAAGCCTTCCATTACTCCAGGCAAATAAATCAAATCCGAGCTCGCCTCCGTAACTTTTCACACAACTACCTTACTCTACTTCAGAAATTCCTTTCACGCGCATCTGTTTGTTGTTCCTTTGAACCCCTGCTCAATGACAATGTCAAACGCTTCACAGAGACGACCAACGCAATCTTTGATATTTGCTACCCATTAGAAATGCTGTTCGTCTCAAATGGCCGTATCTCCTCTCAGGTACTGAAATCTCTAACAAGAGACAAGGAACNATATATATATATATATATATATATATATATATATATATATATATATATATATATATGATCATAGACGTGACCACGAACTAAATGCCAGTAGAACCATGGCGAAGGGGAACAGAGAAACGAACTTATGTACAAATTCCTCCAGAAATTTTTCACATCATCGGTAATCCACCGGGATCCATGGTCCCTCTGTGGGCTCAATACTTCCCGTTTTCTCAGACCGAAATAAAGGGCTAACTTAGCGGACTTTGACCCAAACATCTGATCAACTAGTTTAACCCACTAGACAGTAGGAAGATTCGAGAATCACGTAACCCACTGAGAAACGCTCACTGATTGTTCACTTCCTAAACTATCCCGGTCGGCTAAACATCATAGGCGATCAGTACATCCCTTCGCCATAGATGCCGGTGAGCATAGAATTGAATGATTCTCTTACCACACATTGGTGGCTTGAAATCAGACTGACCACGAAAAATCAGTTGACGCACTGGTAGGCTTCAGGCATTCGTCTTCATCCTGACAATTGTGTGAAAGCCCCCTCCACACACTTCCCGGACGCGAGAAGGCAGCGCGTAGGTCTTAATCAGCAGAGGTTATGTGGGACGCCTGTCACTTGAGAGCATTTTGAGAGTCGTTCAGGTCGAGTAGCTAACTCGGCGACTACGATATCCCCCCAATACCATACGCAGGCATCTGGGGGGGGGGGCAGATAGCAGAATTACACAAGCCATAGGAAAGGACTGAATGATTTGTCATCTTATCGGTTCAGATAAAAAGATATCATTTCGCAAACAATTAATCAAAGTATACATCTGATTACATGACTGCTACGAAGATAAAGTAAGTCGGTATTTAACTCACCCCAAGAGGACTACGAAAATAAATCTTCGAGGCCGTGAAAAAGGTTGCTTTGTGGAAAGGTGGTTAGCAAAAAACAGTCTTGAACGTACTGAGACTAAATATCAACTACAAATTCTAGGTAAGTGTTGGAGAGTGGAGCAGGAAAAAAATATGGAAGCCGCTACACAAGTTTCCGCTGGCTGTTCGATAGCACGCCCTTGCTCCGATTTTATTTTGATATTTTGTCAAAATTTCTTCATCCGGATACGCAGAGGCTTCGCAGCGGTTTACCTGCCAGTAAAAACTGCCGCGGTTGACGAAAAACTAGGGTTTTCAGATCTTATCCAATGAATTGCTGCGGTAATGTAACAGTGACCTTACTCTCCCCTTTCTCTGCAATTTCCCGGTCATTTCCATCTCGGAGATTGACCACGTGGTGACCAAAAGACGGAGACTGGAGAAACAAGGGAAAAAACCAAGAGTCGAATCGAACCACTTGTTTCGTGTCCTGACGAGCCACGGCTTGTGAATTCAAATAAGACAACCAATTGCAGGAATTCAGATTAAGACAAAGTATACGAAATTTTGGAATATCGTTTTCAAATGTTTTTAGGAGCAAGCAACAAGGTATCCATAAAATACGCTGGTTCACCAACTACCAGCCCACTTTGGTGAAGCAATACCGTTGCCCGTATTTTTGATTGCCCGATCTTGATTGGTACAGCCCAAGGTGCCAGACATGCAACATTACGCCTGAGCTCTGCCCGAAGTAAAAGTGCAACTCAGTTCTGTCTTCCATGAAAGTTCGTTTTAACTGGCTGTGGCTGCCATCTATCAATGACCTCCAAGTTCAGTGGGATAAAATTTCTGTTAGCATCCCAAAAGTAGATGTGGTCTAGAATGGTTAGAGTGCAACTATTCCTGCCAAATAAAGAATGCACTCAACAGCCAGGTCTGTTGCTGTCACTTTAAAATCCTATAGGGTTGCTTTCCACACTGTGAAAATCCACGACCATACCGCCAACGTATTGTTAGTATGCCATGGGCCTTACCTGTCTCCATCCTAGAGAAATAAAACAAACCTTGTGAATAGGAACCTCTCTGACCCGCCCCTTGACTGGATGCGCTACAATTTTGCTATCGTTAATTCGTCGATTTCGTGTCGGATTTGTGGTTTGATTATGGTCTCCATTCACAGCGGCAATCGGTCGGAAATATTATTGTTTAAAAACCTTATTGTTTCTCAACGTGGACTAGGATCACGCACCGTTGTACCTCAAGGATCTACTAAACCTAGAAGTGGCATTCGTGCTGACTGGCAGGCAACTTTTAGATGCACCCTTCCGGCCAAGGTGTCCATTCCGGTATTGTTGAGTACCAACATCCACTGTCTGTTTACGAAAATGTCGGATCTACCCCTCGCACTTCGATTATCGATCCATGCTCATACTTGCATTATCTGCATACAAGAACCTTGGCTAAACCCGAATATTGCGGATTCAGTCATCTCGGCAGGACAGACTTTCGGACAAGAAGAAAGCTGGAGACGATGTGGCAACATACACAAACTATTTCCGGTCTGCCAAATTCGAAGTTACTTATACGTACTCGGTAAACAGGACTGACTGTCTCGTGAAAAGATGTCATCCAAGGCTTTCTCGCCATACCAGTACAACCAAAACAAACTTATATATTGCTCCTTTTAGTTCAAAAAACTACATTACAACCGTTTTCGACTCTTTTAGGTTTTATTGTTCCTATTCCTGAGGATTGTCTGCATATTACTGTAGGCGATCTCAATCAAGCATCAACCCTACCACTGACTGTTTGATTTGACGGTATTCTACGTTTTTTTCCATCGGAGGCAACTCCATTTTAGATAGAGTTATTGCCAACAACCTCGATCTCTTTCCCCTAGAACTATATGTTCCCATCTCAAGTGGTGATCATTGTCTGTTTCTGTTAAAGCCTTCCATTACTCCAAGCAAACAAATCAAATCCGAGCTCACCTCCGTAACTTTCCACACAACTACCTTACTCTACTTCAGAAATTCCTTTCACGCGCATCTGTTTGTTGTTCCTTTGAACCCCTGCTCAATGACAATGTCAAACGCTTCACAGAGACGACCAACGCAATCTTTGATATTTGCTACCCATTAGAAATGCTGTTCGTCTCAAATGGCCGTATCTCCTCTCAGGTACTGAAATCTCTAACAAGAGACAAGGAACTTCCACAAATCCCGTAATAACTCAAACGTGCGGTATATTTCCAACCTAATAAAAATTGAAATTAAACTCATCGACACTACATTCGCCAGCCAACTCCTGATTGGTAACAACAACCGATTCCTATGTCAAGGAATTCGACTGTTGTGTGGGAAGAAGAAGCATACCAAACTCCTGCGGATGTCGACAGCATCAATCGTGCTTTCATCCATCCTTCCACTTATACCCCAGTCATATTTGGACAGGGTGATGATGTGACAGTTGCAGGTTTTTCTAGGGAAGAGGTGTTCGACCTTCTCCGCACCACTAAAATTATCACAGGAGTTGGTCCTGACAGTCTGCCCTCAGCTCTTTTAAGGCATGGTGCTGTGGCCCTGACGAAGGCATTCACTCTTCTGATTAACACACCATAAAGCTCGTCTTTTACCCCTGACTGCTGAAGACCCGTTACTGTTATTCGGATCCCAAAATCTAGCAGTTCTACTGCTTTAGCAAAACGCTTTCATCCCATCGCCTTAACATCTTCTGGTCTTAAACTGACAGAGCGTGTTATACTTAAGCGCCTGCGTTCTTTTATGTATCCTCCTGACGACCCAGATTAGTTTGGTATAAGTGTAAACAGGCCCGCTCTGGTCACTGTCCCCTTCCGTATTCATCACATTCGTAAGGCCTTAAAAACATTGATGAAATCTGTGCTTTGCTCGTTTCTAGACTATTCATTGGCATTTGTTTCGGTCCCACGGTCTCTTCTACTTCACAAACTGGAAACATTTGGTTGTTCCAGGTCTTTATTAGCATGGCTGTCTGATTACTTTACTAACCGAACCCAGTCCACACGAATGAATGGTAAAACTTCAAAACCGTTGGTTAACAACTCAGGAATACTTCAGGGTGCTGCTCTTTCACCATACCTCTTCTCTACTTACATCAGCGACTCATTAATTAGCTCCCCTTGTCATCCGTTTAGTTATGTTGATAATTTTGCCTTCTCTAAGGCCGTTTCCAGCAACGATGACTCTCAGAAATTTTCCAACAGCCTATCTTCTACCTACGATTTCTCTGCACAAACTAATTTAAGCTTCAACACATCTAAATGTTTCGAATGTCTGTTCTCTCTCCCACGGTCGGCCTACCCATCCCAACCGCCTTTTATCAACCCAAAACCTCTTACCAGAGTTGATTCTGTGAAATATCTAGTAGTTAGTATTGATAAAAAACTGAAGTGGACTTCTCACAGCTTCACCTGTTTAAAGAATCTCCGACGGTTGTCACTTCAGATTAGGAAGCTTCGACATTACAAGTTGAAAGAAAGCACCATCTCCCGATTTGTATACCAATGTTTTTCCAATCCTCCATTACTCTTCTGTTATTTTTCCAGGTTTACGTAAAATAAACTTTGAAATTCTTCACCGGGAGCTGTCAATTATTAGCCGGGTGTCTTTCATACCACTAACTGAGTTGTCCTTCAATCTATCAGCACATATCAGCATGTGAAAAATTTGCTCACAAAATTCTTTCTGATCCCACGTATCATCTGCACAACGATATTTCAAAGTGCCACCCTCATATTTCAACATAATCCACTTTTCGTTCCATATTCTCTAGAATCAATATCTATAGGAGCTCCATGGTGCAATATTTAGCACGCATTTTGACAAATCATGACCGTGTTTCAGCCGATTTCCTGATCAACCTACCATAAAGTGCTCTGATCATTCCTAGATGAGTTTTTTCGCATTCTCACGGGTGATGGGCGTAAATTTTTTCCTGTTTTTCTAGCCCCACTTTTTGGCTGAAGTGCAGTATTATTTTTGTGCGCAACAGTCTGCACAATACAGTACAGTACAACTCGGATGGCGGTAACAATAGCTGAACAACCAAACGGAGCAACTGATTAACCTAGGAAGAACGCAATATGACCTAGAATAAACTGTCCTTAAGAATGGTTGCCTTCACCCAAGTAGAGAAACGGTTGGTGCAAGTTAACTGGTCTGCTAATCTTCTGGGTGGGGAAACAGGACCAACGGCGTCAACGCGCACACTTTGGAAACGTACATTGAGTGGGGAAAAGTTACTCCATGAACTTTTTGTGCGGCGGTGTACTTTATCACGTAGAAAATCCATACAGTCACGCGCCTAGTCTCTTACATCCGTTTTCAGTTTGAGCCACACAAACTGTTCACTTACTAATTTAACCTGAACCCCTAAAAGAATAAGGCACGGCTGGAGAAGGAGCACCTAGAAAGACGCCACATGAGATAGTGCGTTTCGATAGCGCCAGTTGGATAGATTAGTGTTTAAAAGAACCTTTTGGGACATTTCATCAATCTCTATGCCATGAATTTGTGCTGAGTCAGTGGCTGCCGAATCTATACCATTGTTCGATGAAATTACATTGTTGCAATAAAGTGCGATGCGTCTAAACTAAGCTATGTAATCCAAGTGGCATGACTCTCTGGGCGAATACCGGTCTGCAGTTGACCGAGCACTAGACTGTCGGTTTGTGATCAGTGAAAGTGGTGAACAGTCTGACTTACGGTACATACCAAAAGCGACAAGCAGTCAATTAATTTGCCAATAAATCCTTCCATCCTCCTCCCCCCAGAAGAAAAGTCATGTTGTATTTATACTCGGCTGGCTACAAGTGCTTAAAGAAGGATACATAATACGCAAAATCGAAGTTAATTTACAAATCAGGCGTTCCAGTACACAATAAGGGAAATCCCGATTGGTGGAATACATTCACTCCAGTAGCATTCAAGGCACGTTTGAACTTCGTGATTGCCTGCTGCCGCGGCTCTGACTGTCTGGCTGTCTACGCAGGGTACTTGGAAGCTTTAGTGGACTGTATCGCATGGCTTGGGTGTAAAATCACCAAAGAACTGTAGGGGGTTACCACGGCCATTCTATATGTCGTTACAGAACAACATCAAGGAGTGTATCCGAAGGATCCGCCAGCAGATCCAGTGGCGCATTAGGACAGTGACTTGCAGCAACAACTGTCGTGGAGACAGTGAGTTTCAGCTCATCAAAAATCGAACCAACGCTAGTAGAAAAGTTGAACTCCTTCAACTTGCCAAGGAACAGATCTGTCAGGGGAAACTTAAACTGCACGCTTTTGGGAATAAATCTCCGATTAAAATTTACTTGACCCTCATATCCCCTCAGCGATTTGAAAGAATAAGGTTCGGGATAACCAAAGATAACTTGAATCTTATCTGAAATTGAAGAGACCCCCGTGGACCTGGTGCTTTGTCCTAAAAAATAACTGTCTTCAGACCAAACGAGAACTCTGAAGTGTTTATAGATACGCGGTGCCTGGACAAATGCATGATGATTGCTCGTAGGTGGCTTAAACAGTCGTTGGATGAGACATTTTTAACAGAGATATCATCTAAATAAGTCTGAATTTGGTCTATGACGTACCTGAACGTCGGAACATCCAGGCAGTATTGCGAAAGCCAAATGGCATTAGAAAAAACTCGAAGAGGCCTAATTATGTAACTATACGTTTTTGGAATGTGGTTTGTGTTCACACGAACATGGTCGCGAGCCAGAAATAGATCTATTCGACTAGCGATTTTACAGCCTTCGAGGTTGATCTTAAGGTCCTGGGTTTGAGAAAAATGATAACGGGTCAGATTAATGCAGTCGCCAAGTACATTGTAGCCTTTGCAAGGTTGCCAGTTATTCGCTGACCTGTTGAATAGCAAGGGTAGGGGGTATGCCCACGGACTAGTTGAAGGCCGAATGATGCTGTGTTATACGGACTCGAAACTACTGCACAGAATTTAGTCAGCTACAGTAACGAACGGATACGGGATGCCCGTAGGCACTGAATTAGCCGCAATCAAAGCTACACAACCCAGCATAATGAGAAGACCATCGCATATGGGAAACACTTTCAAGTTGTATTTCCAGCTCATGAGTTTATATACAATATTGGAGATATCCTGATTGGTAAAATGCATTCTGTCCAACGGTCTTCCAGTAAAATTTGAGCTTCACGACCTCCTCTTACCACGGTTCTCATTGGTCAGTCGTCCAGGGAGGCTAGCGCGAATCTGTGTCGGCCTGCAGCACTTGACTTACATATGGACTCATCACAGATATCAAGATTTAGAGTTTCACTGAAACCGTCCCTTAACCATTTGCAAGTTTCTCTGGTACCAGATGCCTAGGCCCACAATGAGCGGCAGACCCTGCTTGACTATTTAATTCAGGACATCTAGTGCAGTAAGCCTCCAGACTTAGAAAGCTCAGAGAAACTGTTTGGTAATTCGTAGTAACGGACACTAGCGACAGGGATGACCAGTACTGGAGAGGGCGATAGTTGTGTTGTCAGTGTCCCGCGAGTTGACCTTTGTGTAGTCTTATCAACCAGACGGTTTCCCGGCTGGTCTACCATAAGGTTGAGTGAATCAGCCCTAATAGGTACTTACTGTAAGTTGTGTTGTGTTCCGAGGTTGAGATTAAATAAGCGTTTGCCGTAGGTCCCAATGGGTGCTCTAGTATCAGTAACCAGCTGTATCTCCGATGGACCAATACGGTCTGTGGAGCGAGGTCTAAAATTTTTCATTTGTGTGTCGATATCCGTCTGCGTTACTGAATCTCAGACTGTCAAGAAAAATAAACTGATATGAAATGGAACGCTTGAGACGGTCGTCTCCCATACTGGCGAGCTTATATGCTTCCCCGTTTTTTAGATTGACGGGGGCAATGCTTGGTGTACCACTCGGCCTTGCTGTCTAATTAGTGTTGATACAAATATGCCACAATGTTGTTTGGCCTGGGTGGTTCAGGGCAGCTTTGATTACGTGCCGAGCGGGACCTTGATCTATAAAGCCCCCGAGACTGCATAGCTTTTACCTCCTTGGAAAGTATTCTCTGATGGTCCGATCCCTATCACCACTGGCCATTGCACCTACTTGGTGAGGGCCTGATGGTTTATGAGATTGTACCCGGCCCGCTGCTTCCGAGAGTTTGTTCGGCCTACGATTGTGAACTAGGACAAGTATTGCGGCTTGGATTTTACTGGATCATGCCAACAGCCATAGCACGGAAAGCATCACAATATTCATCCTAGATGTCGAAGTCTATCCTGGATTTCAGCGAAAATCAATTGTAGGGGTCTGAGTGCCTGGGTCTCCCAGTTTTCTTTCTGAAACTAGTTGCCTAAACTGACTCTTAGGTGAAATCCCGGGTAGACTGGGAATTGCACAGAATAATTAGGTCGGAACAGAGAGACGGAAATTGATTCGATGGTAAGACCGAATCAGAAGCAATCGTCTAAAGAAATAACAGCAACTGTATCAGAAGCTTCTCCCAACAAATACAAGTCACGTTATCAACAAATAAGCACAGCACAGCAAAAATCCAGGTAGACAACAGGATTCTCTCAGCTAATAACTATACTTCGTCACTTAGGACAGTCGGACCAGCACTGAGGGGGAAGCGCAAAAGAACGAAAGCAAGTGTTCAGAAAGCAATCGAATCGGCCCGAGAATGCTCAGCCAGTCAGAAAATGTATCATGCCTGAGGGTGGTTCAGACTAGAATAATATACACGACCGAACAAGATTTGGGAAAGGTAACTTGTTTTGCTGTGCAATAAACTTTTGAACCACCTTTTGACCTTTTTGTTACAGGCCCAGAGGGAATCAATCGAATCACTGAACAGGCGGGTAAGTGCGAATGGCACGAAGATAAATCACTAGGTAAAGGATGGGTGGAGTCTGCAGATACTTTTTTGGAAATGTCTTACCAGGCATTTATGTGTAGACCACATACTTAATCCATAAAGTGAATCAGATGGGGTGGAAGAAACGTAGCTGAAAATTGACGGCCATCTGTAAAATATGTGAGAGTCCTTTTAAAGTAGGCCTTGAAAAGTGGTACGGGATGTCCATAAGATGAACATGAGAAAGCATTGATGATCGCAAGAAGCAATGGCAGTTTCGTATGCATCAAACTGTCTCAATCTGTGGACCTTGAAAGATAAGAGACGCAAATTTACAGCAGATAGACACGTAGGACGACCATCGTGATGGTTCCCGGGTAACATATCCAAACACATTCTGGTGTGACCTCGTGGCACGACTGTTTCGTCGCTTATCAAAACCCGGCTTTCCAAATTGAGACTCCGGGCAGGTGCTTGCACTGACATTTTCTCGTAACTGTCCTGGTGTCGGAAAACACCATGATTTTAGTGATCGAGGTTCATTTAACATTACTGCATACCAAAAGTAAAGTATGGCGCATGGATTCGTCTCAAGCCATTTAATTCATTGGAAAGCAAAACTATAGATAAATTCGGCATGAATCAAACTAATTAGCGGCATAAAAACGATTCAATTTTCTACTAACACTAGAAGCAAGGTTATCCGTTCATCTATTATTTGACCGGCAATGCTCCCCGCGATTGTCTCTGGACATATGGCGGAAGAAAATTGTCCCGTCCATTGCTGCAGAAGATAAAATTAATGCTCCAACTACTCCTTTGCTGGATGCACACAGCACATCCCTTACTAAATCTCTTGATCCTTTTTGATCCTCTTGCTGTGCAGTAGTTGTCATAATTCGTACCATCAACTGCAGATGAGTCAGCGCTCTAGCACACAAATCCTGAGGTATAAAAATTCATACGCCTTCAACTTAAACTTTTAAAGCTCTTTCCTGTCGGTGTTACCCCTCGGGTGCAACCTGGAAAGTCGCATGAAGGTGTTTGGAAGGAGAACCGGAATTTCCATTGAACCTCAAGCCACCGGCCATCTGACCGAAAGATTGCTCTATTATAGTTCCGTTCGACATTTAAATCGACTGAAAATCTTGATACTTCAGCTGCTTTTGAGGATGGGGAACCGTTGCCCATACCGGCGATGGCCAAGTGCATGAGGTCTTTGCCTCCCGACATGAAGGTCACGTGTTCAAGCCCTCTCATTGCCAGTAAACTTCCTCATTTGACAGCCCTCTGCTAGCCGCGACCTAATTTTTGAAAGTGGTGTGTCTTTATTTCATTAACAAAGAAAGCAAAAAACAAAAAAACAAGACAAATAAATAAACCATTACCGGTGGATAAAATTCAAGGATAGTGACTCACTGACAGTGTGCAGGGTATCTGCTTTAAGATGGCAGTGCACCACTTCGTTGAGCTATCGGGATAAGATCATTTCCACGACTGCCTAGGTCCAACTATTTGAGCCCATTTGAAAGCCTGTTGAAATTTTTGGAAAGAAACATTCAGCTAATGAGGAACTTACCAAATCTCTAGTGTTTGGAAAAGGCCACGATGACAGAATATCTGCTGACTCACAGAAGACATGTCTTGGCTATATTTGTCGAGAGCAGCAGAAGTGAAGAGTCCCTGTGCACAAACTCCTAATTATCTCGGAATACCTCCGTATTGGTCTTATTTTTTACTATGACTCTAATAGCCATCATGCAGACGCGCTTGGTTTCCACATAAATTAAAAACTTTAAGAGGTGGTGGGGAGTAGGCAGAAGGACACTGCGTTCACTTTCCATTCGTGCAGCGTGTGGCGATTTCCATTCACTCTAGACACTAATATTCAACTTATAGGATTGCAGAACCTTTGATCCAATCATTACATCACTTGAAAACGAACATAAGATTGAATATCTAGCCATAAATAACTAGCCTGACTCCTTTTTTCAGTCTATATCACTTTGAGTCTGTCGGGAACCCACAAGTTACCTTCTCCGGTCTGGGTGCTTTCTCGAAATTCCTCGAAAGCACAGTCGCGAATCTCTGAGAGCAGCAATTTTCCCTTGTTTCAGTCCAGAAGGCGATACTTCATGATGGATTCTTCCTTTTAATCGAATAGCAGCGAATGGAAGCTCAGTGTTCGGATCACATGATCAATGACTCAGATGCGATCCTCAAAATCTATCCTTTTCACTGAGGAGCAGCTATCTGTCAGCTATTCCCACATATTTCAGGTGGTTGAAAACATATTTTGGGTTTATTACTTTCCCATCCAATTTTCTTAGTTGCGGTTTGTATTGGTTGCGTATTTTTCGTCTTCTACGGCAATCAAATAAAAAGTGATCATATGACCAACGCAGCTGGGGGCTTGCTTTCGTGCCCAAATTTACTCCACCAGGTAATTTGATGCTTTAGAAAATGAAGAAAAACACGTTGATTTTAAAAACGTTTTGCAAAATCATCAATCTTACTCCTCTTACCTCACCGAACAAGGCTTTATTCAATTAAGGATATAATTTCCGAAATGGGTTTAGAGCACCCTCCCATCATCACTTCTTTCCATCGTACCCTAAAATATCCGTTGCAATAAAGCTTTGGATTCCTATGGAACATGCTACTCACGTCTTCCGTTGGGTGCTTTGGATGAGATCCAGTCAGAGTCATGAGAACGGGCGATATTGTCCAACGGCTGAACAGCCGGTACCTGCCACGACTGGGATTCGACACCGAGAAATTGTGTAACGCATTGAGACTGCCAGTGTCCTCTGTGCGACACGTTTGGCTGAAGGTCTTTGTATGAAGGAGGGAAGGCACATTGGAACGTTGTATCAGTTCAAAAACTACTGATTTAAAAGAAAAAACCATCTAGAAAGTTGGCGGAATATAGGAGCCAGGATTATTTATGCTCTCCACCGCAGAAATATTGATGGAAGATGCTTTCGACAGCACGAACAGGACGGAGATTGCGTACCGCTTACTAGGACTATTTGACAAAGGAAAATATTCGGAAAACAAATAACCTGTAAGAGTCAGCAAATAGAACCACTGCTCTTCCCAGGTCAGAATTTTGTCCTCATCGATTGAAGTTCCTTACATGAACGCTGGCGAGAAATATCTTCCCCCTGGCTGCCATCCTCCCCGAATTCAAACCCGAAGAAAAAACTTGTGGGATTATTAAGAAGAAATTTTATGCTGATGGCGGATTTGCCAAACCGTCGTACTTTGCAAAGTCTTCTAGAACAAGGATGGAACGGCATTTCAGGTGCCCTTGTGAACTATATAGTACTCAGCAATGTCAATAAGTATTGGAGGCGTTATTATTGCCAGTGTCGAAATGCAATGCACTGATTTATAAACTGCCAAACTTTCGCCGCATATTATTAGTCATGTTTGATTTTGTTAGTATTCTTCTAATTACGATACTAATGTATGCAGTCGTAGTTGACTCAGGAATGAGACACTTTATAGATGGATATTTTGGGAGCTACCTACACGAAAAACGTGAAATCTGGCGTAACCGCCTGTTGTCCCACCACCATATTGGCCTCATACACAGATGAGTACTTTAAATTGGCGACATGTAGTTTGGCCTTTGTAATTGCTTGTCTGAACCACCCGAAACGTTCTCGACTCAAACCGAGATAGAATGGTAAGAACGACAGTCCGGTGATTCAACGGTCTTTATCGTCAAGACGCTTAAAACATTGCTCGAACGTGCCCATAATGAGTTTTCGAATAACTTTGATTTTGAATTTCATCGATCCGGTGGGGAGACAAAAGTTCAGTTCGTGCGTGCAACTGAAGAAATTGTCATTCACACAAACGAACCAGAAAACAAACACTTTCAGTAGGGTTCAGACCGGGGCAGTGTGCAGAGAGAAAGATAATTTTATCGTTTTTGTCGCTGTTATTATCGTCGTTGTCGTCATAGTTATTGTGGCCCTTATTTTCGTTGTTGCCGTCGTCATCGTCACCGTTGCTCTAGTTTTTTTAGTTACTGCTTCACTATCGACTTTGATGTCATTGTTGTTGTCGCTACTCATGTGTTTGTTCTTGTCGATGGTGGTGTCATCGTCATTATTGGTTCTGTTGTCATCGTTGTCGTCCTTGTTGTTCTTGTTGTTGTATGACAAACGTCTTGTGATCCGCCATATTGGATTTGGTTGTGTGAGTCTAGATGCTGGCCGATACGCTTACTGGGCTTCGACTCACGTTAGTTTCACTTTAATACTGTCCATTTCAGTTTGTGACCTGTGTGAGCTTCATCGAAAGCGTACGTATTGCACTTGTCTTTGTTACTTTTGCTGCCATTATTGTTATTCTTGTTGTCGTTCTGGTCGCTATTGCTGTTGTCATTGTTGTTATTATTAAGGTGCAAGCCTTGCATGAATGATGGTCTCACTTTGATGTGAATACACAGACCCAATGAGGGTCTTTTGAAATTAGGAAGGGAAGAAAAATGGCATGTAAAAGCTTATCACTGGTAGTATCCATAAATATGGCACCTGCATGACTAGATGGTGGCTTCATTTTCCTTGTACCTCTGGGAGACCAGCAGAGAACCGTTCACTAACTTCCATCTAATTCAAACTTAGCAACAAGAGATTACTGATTGATCAACTCATCGCCCTGATTCGAAACCTGTTAAGAATGTTTGGTGTTTACACTCAGTTAGCCTGCGCACATGGTACACTAGTCACTATCATGTGCGAACCGAGGTCTAGCTTCCACGTTACATTTGGGAACCTCAAAGCCAAGGCCGTCCGAAACCCCGGTGTGAGTACACCTGAGATTTTTGCAGTCCGCGGTAATGAAGGCCTCTGGATTTAATCATCGCGTGGCTGATTTCATCATTTGATCATAGCTCGAGCGTGGAGTATTCCGTAAAGTTCAGGTACTTTATTAGGGGAGGGATACATGTTACCAGTTAGAGGCACTAATTCGTGTACGTGGCCAGTACAGTTTCAATGGATTCTACGTTCTTGTTGCATTAACATTTGAATGTGTGCTGTTCACCGACCAGTCCGAATTTGTCCCATGTGTCACACCATCTGTCTCAAATGTACGGTGGTTGACTAGTGCAACCTGTGCGTTGCTTAACTCACATGCCTATGAGTCTGAGCTTTCGCTTGCGAAATGCATTTGTTTCTACTCTTCCTGTATTGTAATGTGAACACAGGAATAGGTGTGACCGATATATTGACGGAACAGATCAGGGACGCTAAATTTCTACGTGTACACGTTTGGGCGAAGTTGCCAGCTTAAGAGCAGTGCGTACTAAATACATTTCCTTCATTTAATAATATAGGTAGTGTTTGTTAGGTATTATCAGGAGTAAACAAACGAGGAAAATGTTAGGATATGACAGAGATTTTGTACTTGGGAGATTATCTGCAATGTATTCGTAAGTGATGCTTTAAAGTAAGGATTAAAACATTTCGTTGGTTTGCAAATTATACTTATTTATATATAAAACGTAAATAGTATCTGGATCAGTGGACAAGATTTCCTCGGGAACACATGACGGGCATCGCGGTTATAACCCGTCGTTAGACATTCGGCATTCTCCTGCCCAAACGTTCTTCTATTTGTACACTTCAAGTCGGCATGCCAGATACTAGTGTCTCTGCCACGGAGACCAAATTTTTGACAGGATTATCCAAGAGGATTTAATAAATATCAGTTTCATTCATCCGATTCATAACTCTCGGTATCAACTTCATTCTTAACTTTCTCAAGATCATGATTCGTCATACGGAGCCTTGGCATTCGGCATAAAGACCCGGCTTTTAGTTAAACAGAAACGGGATGCATATACACAAGTGTGTTGTGAATAAATGTTGATATGCCACCATGTGGCCGCGCCCCTATTATTGCTTCTGTTCACGTAGGTCAAGGTCTGGAGAACCCCAGTTCCTATTGCCATTTCGTGTATCAGTATTACCCCTGGTAACTTTCATTTCATATCAAAACAGGTCGTAGAAGTACTTATTCCATATTGCCTGCAACAAACCACTGAAAATAAGCCAGCTTCACGTTTTCCTCTTTGAGTTCACTATCCCTTTTAGTTGTGAGTGACCCATTGTCCGTAGGTCAATTTAGTTTAATTACGTGGATATGCGAAAAGTGCAGCCGGATGCATAGTGCAGAGAAAGTCCTATTGCGCTCATGTCTTTTTCACGACAAAAGATATACAAACCAGAAGAGGATACGGGCATCAAATACATGGATCTAATCGTAGAAAGACGAGAAAAAGAAAGACAGGAATGCAACCACGAACGAGAAACATAAACGAACTTGAGAGTTAAAAGTATCGACACAAACCCAGGAGAACTGAAGACCGCTCATGAACAAAAAAGGTAATAGGCGGTGAATCGTCATATCCGTTATTCTGGTTAATACCATGGAGCAACTGAACGGGGAAACTGGAAAAAATGACCGGAATTAGCCAGGAGGCTGATCGAACACTGAATGCTGGCCCCAGAAAATCAGTACCATTTGTTTTGGTTTAATAAACGAATTTCGACACCTGCTCTATTTGGTCTTTTTATCACCAAAGTTATTAAGAACTGGTGACAACCATTTGGAGAATGAATGCATCGACGACTGGCGGGTTGATATAAGCGCAGCCGCCTCCCCTGATAGTGATAGAAAATAGCAACCGCATGGATTTCCGACAAATCTACTAGTGGAGAAAAATTGAAGGGTTTTTGAAAACGCGCTTAATTATTTTAGACCTGCGGTGTGATGTGCGAGATCGAAAAGTGTTCGCCAGGAGTCTGTCGCATCAGTTTTGGCTACACTTGTAAGCTGCATGTGTCGTGAATGGAGCAGCAGGCAAACTTTAAAAACGCATAGAGTTTTAGCTGGACCTGGATTGATTGTAATGATAAATGGTCGAATGGCTCCGTATATACGTACCCTAACTCAGGACGGTGATCAGCCGGGTCGGTCAGCTATCACAATTTACGGCGCTGATAGGGTTGACAAAACTAACCAAAGTATTGAGCTGCCAACTATGGTTGTGCTTTGGCAGTATAAAACAGTTAGGCAAGGCAGTATCAGGATCAGTCTAAGTGTAGAAAACTGCTTTTAATTATTTAGCATCTGTTATTCAAATCATCATATGAGCATGACGGGAAACTTAATGTGGGATCCAGCGGAGGAGGCAAAGCTTCTGCAGAATGGGATTAACGACCCAGCTTATCCACAAACTGGGCTTGATCTGTAACAGTCCAGTTACTGTAGTTTGTCGTAAGTTGCATATTTTCATTTACTTATTGTTCACCTTATGGGTGCAATAAATAATATTTTACACGACGATAACAATTTGGCAAGAAAACTAATTAATATTGATTTACACGAGGATTTAGCTGCTAATCTAAGTCCACTAAAGCATAGATCATTCTGATAAACTGAGGCAATCCATATTAAATTCACATCTTCTTCAGAATGTTGCCACAGTTTCCAACTCTGTTAGAATGCACAGAACATCTGTGTAAGGGTAGTGGACATTGACTGTCCTGAACAGACAAAGGATGGCATTTCACGGACTACGCTAATCGATAAACTGAACGAAAAGCCTCATCAGAAAGTCGATAAATGCCGAAGGACCAACTTAACCGGCAAAAGAAGCGCTCAGCCAGTGTTAGTCATAGAAGATCAATATAAATAATTTGATTCTGATTAACAAATGAGTGATTGTGCATGCTCAACTCGGCTTTTTTCACTGGAGTTTCTGAAAACGGGCGATAGCGACCGAGTGATAGAATCGATTGGAAATTTCCGGGACGAAATAAGACAAACGTCTTCTTACCTTTCTTCTGCAACATAAACAATCTGGCTACGTTCAAGTTTATTTATTGACTTTTATGCACAAGTTAACCAGTGCCATACTTTGATTGTGTGTTGATGACAAAAAATATGCGGTCATCACGGGAACAGACACAGGATCCCCTAAATCAATTTGCATTTTCCACACGTCGTTCTATCCTATACCTTTGTCGCTTTTAGCATGGCTATTTATTGCCTTAATTGCCTAAATGTAAATCTGCTTTTTTCACAGAATTCACAATGAAATACAATATGCAAATTTGTCTTGACTCGAATCGAATGCTTCCCGAAACCCGATGTAGTGCAGTTTTTCCTGATGTCCTTTTACTTCTCTGCAAGGCTGTTGATTTTCTGTCTCACTGTAGAGATAGCGGATTGTTATTCATTGAATGGGATCATTTTCTAGCCGATGTTCACTCAAACAACGAAAAGTTCTCGCTTCTCACAACCGTCCTGTTAGGTTAACCGGCTGTATCATTGACAAACAACTACACGGAAAGCTTGGGAGCAGAGACAAACTCGCTCACTCGGTAGCTTTCGAGGAGGACATATTTGCTTCTCTTGACCATTGGATCTGCAGAGTATGCGCGGAATTCTCTGCAGTCCGACAGTGACTTCACACTTGCTTATACATATATATTTATGACCTTGGGTCTAAGATAAAGTATCTGCCAGATGGCGAAAGTTCCCGGATTCAGTTGTGGGGCAACACTGCCAGCCTTTGAATATAGAGTAGTTAAAGTGGACTTTCAAATATGTAGGGTACATAATTTGCCGTTGTATTTTTTCGAAGTGATAGTTCACATTGTGAGACAGGATTATAGCTTTGAATGTACCAGAGAAATTTTGTCACCTCATTACTGCTTATAAAGCGTTTTAGATAAAGGACTGAATCACTTTCAGTCCGGAATAGTTATTGTATTTCATGGATGCTTGTGGTTCAGTTTACATTCAAAGGAATGACGCTTCAGATGGTTGGTGCAGGTTTTTCCTCATGAGCGCCGTTGAAATCCTGTGGGTTGCTTTCGGTGAGTAGAGCAGTGCAGTTGTTTCCACTTCATGGTGCTTACGTGTGTGGAAATTGTGCTTAATCGCTTTACTGAAACGGGCCGAAGATAGAATGCAACAAAAATCCCTGTACGTTTAATCCAGCAAGAGCATGGGTCGCTGTTGTGTTGCGTTGGAAAATTACACATTACTCAGCACTGGCAAATACCACACTTCGTGTAGCCAGTGACGTCGGCAGAATTAGGCAATCGGCAAAGAGACAGCAGACACGTAGCGGGTTGAGCCAACAGAATCCTTTGTCTGAACGATTCACACACGAGATCGCAGTGCAACCGTGTGACTCAACAAGGAGTATTCTAACTGAAAGGCGTCTCCAAGTCAGATATGTTTATGCGTGCACTGGATGGGCGGAGCACGTCACATGGATCGATTATAGACGATGCCGTGCTCCATGAGCCTTCGATAGGCCCATGGTTTTCCGATGGCCGGCAGAAGTAGACGACAACTTTTACAACACGAAGGTGGCCCGCATTAGACGTTGATGCCCCATCTGTTACACGCAGCAGTATTCTGCACCTATCTGGGGTTTCGTTATGTGGAGCATCACTGTAAGTTTCAGGATGACGGCCGCCGGTTTTGTATTCAGACTATACGTTAAGATAATTCACAACGACCCTCTTTCTTGCTATCTCGCCTACTTGGGAAACCGAAATGAAATCCATCATCTTCACGAACATTCGTGAATCGAACGCTGATTCTGTTTATCAGTTCGCCCGATAGCATCCACCTTCAGGCTACTCTTTATCGTTACTAAGAGTCATCAACAGTAGTGCATGCCTATCTATACCAAACTGGGATAAGACGTGCGTTTCTATTCGACCGGTACCTAGTGGGCTCACTGGACTTGCGTGCAATTACGGTGCTGAATTTTGTCGTAACTCCGAATATGTTCGGAAGTTCGAAGAGTTGACAAGATTTTTCACTTGTGCCTTGTAAGATTCGTGCAATGTATCATCAGTCAAATTGTATTAGCTCCCTGACTTCGCTCGTCCCGTGTGTGCGGTTTCAGTCCCCAGGGTTTCTGGCTGGTAATTCGGGATTTGCCTTATTTTGTGCCGGAATGAACATTCCACGCATGAATGTGGGCGCGTTGATTTCTCACAAACCGACACTGGTAACCAAATGCTTCATTCTGTTAGTATTCGGTTCTCTGTGGGTGTACCGATTTTCTCCTAAGCGAGTGGTGGTCACTCATGCGCAATTACCTATGGAGTGGTGGGACGGATGTAGTCAAATGTTCATGTACTTGAGAAGTTCATCGACCTCTTTTTCGTAAAACCGAAAATATTTTAGATCAAATTCTACGTTTTTTTGTACACAAGAAGGATAAGTAGTTCAAGGTCTTGAGCAATGTGAAAGTCACGGTCTCTGACAAAGACTGGCTTCATTAGCAAGTTGTAATTCACTTACGATCGCCTATCAACTTCGGACTAATCCTGCCACATAGCACCGTACACTCAAAAGAGAAGTGGATGGCGACTGATGAGGGCACAAACTCAAAGTAATTTGTATAAATATCTAATTAGAAGGGGAGCGGTTTCGAACTTAAGAAAGCTCCTGATTGCGGAATTGAGCCACGTCAACTAACATCTCAATGCATTCCAGAACCCGTAGGTCTACCTCGACTTACTCGGGACCGACAGCTGGCTGAGGATGACATACTTTTACCCCAAGCCACAAAATGATCATCCTTAACTGTCTTCCATTTATTACGAGCCTCGGAAAACAGAGTGTACGACGGAGTCGAGCTGTAGAGAACGTCCCAGACCTGGCTACAAGTAGACCTTAGGTGTTTCAAATCGGACTGGGGTCAGGAAAGTGAGCAGATATGAACAGAGTTCGGATATTAGGATGAAACGGACATTAGTGAGTGAGAAAAACCATTCACTTTTTATTGTTCTGACACTTTTTTGTTTGACTTTGTTGTCATCCCTAGCGCAAAAAGCGATTGTATGATCGGATGTGTTAACTTCTTTTACCAGCTTAGCAGATTTCGTAGTTCCAAATTCCTGGACGTTCAGTTATCGGAGAAACTAGTTTGTCTAAAGTAAATGCAACCTGTGAGTGCCCAAGCGACGGGCACATTCGGCCTTGATCAAATAAGTTGCAACGCTTATGCCGAACGCTTTGAGCACAGAGATCGGCGGTTACCTTTCTAATATTCATAGATAAATCCATCGACAATGCGTCTGTCTGGATCCACCTTACACCCAATGTCAACAAAGATGTTTGGGACAGCGTTGTTTATCGATCCGGCTTAGACAATGAACTTTATAGCGCGTTCGCTGCCGCCACACTTTGCTGCTTGTTTCAACTTATTTCAAGAATTGTTTGCCAATGTTGAACTCGTCCAAGTGTGTTTGTAATGCATCTTATATGGATAAGAGGACCGTTATCTACCCGGATTAAAAGCATCAACCACGTTGACTGAGCCAAGGACAGACCGGATTGATAAAAGGCGCTATCTCAGCTCACTAGTAGACACTAGACAAGGCGCACCATATTGCCGGACTTGTTACAATAATCACATCGGTCATGTCTGTGAAGTCACGTTATTGGTTAATATCTCGTAAATCGGAGCAACAATGATACTGAATACCGGTTCATCGAACACTATGCCATTTAAAACGCATTATCTGTCCGTGGTAAAAGATGTGACTTATTAACTGATAGGCAAAGATAACACTGGTTGATATCAACCATTTGATTGCATGAATTTCTTTAATGACACGGTAACACAAAACGGGATTATACGAACACACTGGCCCGTTCGCGTTTCTAATACATGTTTCGTGGACTTATGAACAGACACGCCAACAGCAACTGGGTTCAAGCCATGATAATCTATATTGAGATTTGAATTGTGATGAAAGATAGTCGTGAGATGATTATCCACATACACACATCCAACTGAAGATGAAAAAGATGCAATTGCATCTATCTGCGGTGTTTTTTCAACCTCTTTATTTACAACTCAGCTAGTAAATGTGCTTTTGTTTTGTATCATTCGAAGCGGATAACTTTTCTTCCGTTTAGCCAAAAGTACATGCGGACAGTAAATGCCAATATTCGCTGAGGGGGACCGTTCAGGATATAAAGATTTCACGTAGGTGGAGGCCTTTGCCTCTGAACCCAAGAGTTGGAATGGCGTAAGCCACATATGATTGGTGTATTGGTCCATGTGATCTTTCTCAATAGAAACAAGCTGTAACGGGATCGGTAAATAGGATGGGCAAATAAGCGAGTGTAAGTTTTCTTGTAAGAGGCAAGTGTAATTTGAGTAAATGGTGGAGGGACAATGGAGAAATGTGGCGTTTTTTATTACATATACTTATATATTTCATACGGTTTCCAACACACTCTTATGAGGACCATAAAAGCAAAGTGCAAATAACCAGGTGGGTTCCCTGTGTGTAGTAAAACACAATTGAGGAAGGCAAATAAGATGAATTTCAGAAAACGTGAATAACGAGCTGAATGAGACGACATTGTTTTGAGGAAATGATAAGAGTGGTTTCCTGAGTTAGTATAATGGCGGCTGTCTCTTTCAAGCAAGTTGTACGGGGGCTACATAAACACGGTATAAAAGAAATACTTCTCAACATAGTACTAGATTTCAGTGAATCTGGCCACATAGCTGATGCTTACCTCTCACCATGTGATTAGCGCAACCTGCTCTCAGCGTCACAAGCAAATGGGTCAGCTCATTTGTGCGAACCGTTTTTGTCTGATTCCAGAAGATCGAGACATGTACTCATTCGTGCTGGCGTTTCGGTAATCGACGCTGCATAGACGCAATTGCAGGAATTCACCTCGCGACACGTTTACCTGTTTACATTTGGGTGAATGAGAATCTGGACCCAGAAGAATGCGAGCATAATGCCCACCTCTGGCAATAGCCAGTTTGGAGAACAGCTATTGATAAGCTAATGCACTAGGAAAGTTAGAAATGTCTTTGCCCTCCATTACCAAAATATAGAAGGTCGATGGAAGAAGTTCGGAAAAACAGAATCAAGAGTACGATCACGACCAAGAGGACGTGTCCGAGGAATGAGCGACGGGGGAAAACCACCAAAAAAAATTAGTTATCAGAAAAACAGTATCAGCGTAAAAATGGCAACGTACATCCCGTAGAACTGAAATCGTCACAGTAACACTGGCAAGATAAACGCTCTTCCATAGCCACCTAAAGCCCCGGTTTGGACCCACCTAAGAACATGTAATACAATTAAAAAAGAAAAATAACGGTGGGAGACTTTCCAAATTTGTACAATGTTTCAAAGAAAGTTTAGGGTTAAGCATCAGCAGTAGTTGTCTACTGACTGATGGGCACCTTGTCCCGATTAGTCGCAGTTTTGCGGATGGCGGAGCGAAAAACATACGACGTAATAGCAATTACACTGGTTTATACGTCATTTGATCTTCGCATAAAGTATTATTGCTCACGTTTTTAACACTACGATATTCTTTATCACCATATGAATGGAAGTGATCGCAGATCGAATAGAAATCACAATTAAAGAGAGGCATTTATTTTGGAATTGTTTCACTCAATCTTTAGAATATGATGAAATTTTCCGAACGGAGTGTCCTTTCTCTGATGTGTTTTAAACATGAAACGCACGGTGATCGAGAATGTTTGCAATTGGTCATCGTTTCGATTGCCTTGTAAGGGAGTGGGCAGGGGACCGTAAACCTGCCTTGAAAAAACTTACCCATCATAACTGAGACGTTCGATCACGCTGTTTTCACATTAAAAACATTTCAAAATCGTTTGGCATAGCGCATCGTCTCTTTGAAACAAGCAAGAATCATCTTTGCCGCCCACTTCTGGATGCAGATTTTGACTACCTCGACCAACGTTCATAGGTTATCCTCTTATCATTTCAGTCGATCGATTACTCAAAACCATAATCAGTAAAGCACTTCGACGAAACTTTAGGCATTGATCGTCATTGGTTATAAACTTTATCGTTTATCCCCCCGAATTCATGAACTCGGGAGCTTCACGTTGGCTAGTTTCACGTCTTTTTGTGCTGCGTAGTTCATCAGCCTGTTCTTTTGATTTAATTACTATCTCCAGAAACATAGGAGACATCTTCGATTGTTCCAAAGTGAGATCCTTCGTACTATTCACGTAGCTTTCTCTTGACTTTTCGTCTTATTAGCAAAATATTACACTTTAACACATGTTTTTCAGGGGGAAAATGCTTGAAAAACCCTTGACCTCCCATCTATTCTACCCTTATTCACAACTACCTGTCGAAATGTTATTTCGATTGCGAAACTCCCTCCGTTTGCTGCATCCTTTCTTCCAGCAAGTTTTTGAATGACTGAAGGCCTGGAGGCATCTTTCCAAAATGGAGCTTATTCGGTACGGATTCTGAATGACTTTATGAATAACCTTAAAACTTTATAGCACTACTCATCCACTACATAAAAAGTCAAACTTGCAGCATGTCCGTGGCTCCCGATTTAGAAAAACGATTGGGTGTAAACTGCTAGCTATTCCTAACGGACCTTGATCTATTTTTTTAATCTCTATGGCAGGTATTCGATCGTGAATATTTTTCTATTTCATGAAATAATTAACCATGTGATATAATCGTTTAATTCACCATTAAGAAACCATGGAAGCACTGTAAAGTTGTTTCACCCTTGGTGCAACATCACCATGTGGTGAAGTTCAACAAACCGTTCAGAGCCTGCCCAGTGGCGTAATGGCTAAATCGTTCGACTTAGAATTTTTCCATTCATTGAAGGGAGAAGCCTACATAAGACGGGTCCCCTATGGGAAAGCAATGAACGGTAGAAGTCGAATCCGTGACCTTTATGTCCAAACTCCACGGTGTTAATCTGTTGACCACGACTGGCCAAGGGGGAGTCCTGAATACTTATGGAAGTTGCATTTGCAAATAGCTTTGAGATAGTGTATTTGGAGGGACAAAAATGGACAAGTAAATCAATATTTCGGCTATTCAAACAAGCAATTGGATCAGAGACAGGGATATCAGTCTCAAGGCGAGAAGTATGTCTCGAAAAGGGAACGGGACTATATGCCATAAATTACTTGCCATCAGACGGCTGGTAGGGAGCCTGATTGAACGAATGCATACTGCTAGGTTAAAGGCAGCCCAACCATTTAGTTACGAGGGGATGTTTGAAAACAGTGCTCTGTGCAAAGAAACAATGTGATTTCCATGAAGGGTTTCATTAATACCCAAAGTTTTGGTCAATTCTGAAGGGGGAGTTACCTGCTGATTGTGTGCAGCTTAAATACGTTGCTATAGTATGTGTCTGTATATCCTCTTGATACAGGCGGCACCACTGCCGGGTGTTGTGAGCATGGGCAACTTGCGGCTTGATTCAGCGGTACGTCGTCAAATACGAAACATGAAAACGAGTCACGATACTTTTCACCAATTGATTTGGTCGTACAATTTTTGGATTCAAATACCTGGCTCCGAAGTTTTGGTGGAAAGGAAATACAGATGTGACTGTTCGCCCTGCATAACTTAATGACAAAATGTTTCATTTCGATTCGGTTTTTCAGATAACTGTTTTCTGGGTTCGTCTTGTGGAATCTAGGACCTGTAAACTGTCTATCCGGAACAAGAAACGGAACCGGTCCGGAGAGAAGAAAACAAGAGCGGTTGAGATGAAGAACTACGCCGGGAATTCCCAAATTCCCAGAGAATCCACATTTGTGAGGCATGTATAACAAAATTAATCATTTAAAAAGTCGCACATGGCTTTCCATTTGGCATGTTTTGGCTAAAATAGCTCAACTATCTTTCATCCTCGCAGCTCTCACTAAGCCGATTTGAATAACTTTTGACTCCGAATTCATCGGGCTATTATCCCGAGAAAACCGGGAAAAGCTGCATACACGGGAGTAAACGCTAACTTAATTAAAAGGTACCATATGACTTCGTCCACAAGGCGAAAATGGCATGAAACTCGGGGTGCACAAGACGGTGAGTAAAACGGCAAAATGATTCAGCTAGCGGCATGCTTGAATTTAAAACCCTGCTTCTAATTCATAAATGTTTTAGTTGTTCTACTATATCCGACTATCCAGTACTAATCGATCACCTCAATATTCAGCTGACGGGCATTGCAAATTGGCAATGAACACCGGAACCCATCAGTGCAAGGTTGCAAAATTGGAAACGAATGAACCACTAGCACATGGGAGTGTTTCCTATTGCAGAACGTGAAACATGGTGGAGTGAAGACAGCTTGAAACAAATGATCGCGGACTTAAAACCTCCTGAAATAAACAGTAGCGATCCGCAGAATTTTCAGAATGCAACACCCACTTGGGAATTGGTTTCTATTGGTCTCGATTTGGTGAACAGATTATCGTGGGAAAGAAGTCAGGTGACCATAATGCCCCTCGTTTTACATTGTAGCGGACCAATGGACATTTAGGCAAGGTGTGGGTGCAAACCCGGAACGCAGATTAAATTCCGTTCGAACCGGCCAACCCGAAAAGACAAATCCAGGTAGCTGGTCATGCACACAATTAATCTGCATCTCGAACAGAGTCGGGTTGATACAAAACTCCGTTCACCAAATTGCCAACAGAACACACTCGGTCATAATTTTACGATCTCACTTCAGTTGCCCGACATCACCGTCAAGTGAACAATAGAGCGCGCATTGCTTTCGCCGGTTTTTTAACGGATACCGACTACAATCGCATAAGCAGGCATATCAGATTGAGTTAGCTTATGCCATGGCACACTCCCACCAGTCTACATGAATCTTACCAGCACATGCACCCATTAACCGGTTTACTACGTTCCATTGCTTGTGCAATGTTGTAGTTCGCCTGTGGCATGCCGCCCGGGATCAGAACTATTGAGGCGAAATCCCCGCGACCACAAGAAACAACATGCTGAATGACTTCCTCTAAGTCAAAGACCTATAAGCGGCATCAGGCGCTTTCACACTAAAACAACTGGTACTACTCGACCTCGGAAGATATTTACACATTAGCATTGTGTTCATTTTCCGCCTCTCCAGGCTATTCATGGGGCACGGCGAACCTACACAACCGTGTGATTATTTACGACAAGAGCGTCTTTGAGTAATGACCAACAGTTCTGTCATCGAAGAAGCAGAAAATGCTCAATGCAAAAGGGATCTTGGTAATACACTTTGGTCATCGTGCTTACAGAGTTGATCACAAGAAATAAGTGCTGCTTTTTTACAAATAAAGATACCTTGTACGAAGCCCAGCCGAAAATAATATTTTCAGGGAGAGGTTTACTCACAAGGACTCACTGGAGTCAGTTCGTCTAACCACCCAGAAGAACGCTCCGACAGAATGGCCAGAAGTGACCACGAGAAATACAATCCGTTAGTATTAGCCTATTTTTTCGAACTATGTTTTGACCACATATCTCTCTCACAAGCATCGAAGATTTTCTTGGCACAATGAGTCCCTTGATTCCTCTTCGCTGCAAGACGTTACCGTGCAACAGTACAATGGCAGCAATCCTGACGACTTCTGGCACCACGTCTCTGTACCGATTTGCCAGTGTAGTGGTTTAATCACCTCCAAGCTATCTCTTGTTTAAATGTACATTTCGTGCACGCGCAACTTCCGACAAGCTCCTTCGGCGCACACCGCAGTTTGGTCTCAGTAGGTTGTCCGGTTCCAGATACACGCTGCCGGTACAACGTCAGTCTTATTCGCGTCTTTACACCCGGGGGACGCAAAGGATATCCTCCTAATACCAGATGACTTAGGACCGCCTCACCCATGAGCAACTGGTGTTCCTACAGGACATTTCCCCACCTCGGCGTTCAAGATTCTCACTCGAATATTTGCTACCACCACTAAGATCTGAACCGTGGCGGTTCCACTTGAGCTTACCCTCCTACTCGTCACAACAATCCCGCTAGAGTCATGCGGCTTGCCTTCACACCACATTGCCGACTCAGCTTGTTCGGTATGGGTCCATCGCCCTAACCCCATCCATTTTTAGGGCTGGTTGACTCGACAGGTTAGTTGTTACATACTCTTTAGCGAGCCGCAACTTCCTCGCGCTGTCTGGACTAAGAGCTTTGTTGTGTCTCATGAGCATCTCGTTAGACACCTTAACCGACCGTTCAGTCCATCCTACGGCGCCAGCTCTGTTCACCCAGAACGGCCCACTTCGTACTCACATTCAAGGCCCAATTCCGTTTGAGCAAGTCAGGCTTCTCACCCACCTAAAGTCCGAAAATAGGTTGAGAACGTTTCGCTCCTAATGCATCTAATCCTTCGTTTTACCGAATAGAACTGTTTGCCTTCCAGAATGTCGGTTATCCTGAGGAAAACGTCGGAGCGAACCAGCTACACATGATTCGATTAGTCTTCCCCATATGTACTCACGTTTGACGACCGCTCTACACGTCAGAATCGCTGCGGTCCTCCAACACAGTTTCCCCTGGGCCCAATTTGTACAAGCAATTTCACCACCTTTCGGGTCTCAACATGTACGCTTATGCACCACACAGACGATGAGCAAGCGCGATGCCACCTCTACGCCACGCGACGGACCGGTTATGCACCTGTCGTTCAAAGCTTGGCAGTACCGCGTATGCGAAACCTCACCTCGGCCCAGGCAACCAGTGTCTTCAATTTCACTGGGTCTCGAAACGCCCAATTGCAAGGGGAGGCTACGTGCGGATTCCAAAAGCGCAAGGTTACTGTTTAGGCGCAACGGTTTATATAAAAGTGAGGCAAGATTAAACCCGGAAGAACAGGGTCGACGGCCAAACGCCTCTAATACCAGGTGAACAACGCACGGGCTTGAAATTAGACAGACACGCACGGAGCTAGCCAGGCACCTTAACTCATGGATTGATTGAAAGTGGTCTGATCATGTGAGAAATTCGGAGGCGAGCGGGGAGGGATTTCGACATGAAGATCAAAGAATAAACAATGAGGCCATCAGATCGAGGGTAATTGTCTAAAATACCATCTGGTGTGGACCTATTTAAACTATTGGATTATGACAAACAAAATTGTCATGTTGAGCGGCCAGAGGCCATTGGATTTTTCTCGCTTGATTAGGCGGGCTGGGATTGGAGTAGAGTCGAGACGACCGACTGAAGCGCTAGAGTTAGCGACAGCGTTAAACAAGATCATACAACACCAATGAATCGCGCACATATTACTCTCCTTGACCCACGTTTTAAGACGAGTCAGGTGGATAGTCTACAACCCCACTAGAGACCATGGGCGTTTTCAAATTGGAACAAAGGCAACCGTCTGCAAAACGACGCCGAGCCATCATCTGGCCTGCATTCGCAAGGAAGAGGGCAACCAGACTCAGACCCGTCAGCCCTGCAGGAACGCCTACAACAACAGGCCACCGTCTTCGACGTAACGCACAGAACCGAAGCAGTCCGCCATTACACACGAAACAATAAATTGCACAACAGGCTACTTTCCATCTTGGTGTAGCAGTCACAGTGACCCTACCGGGCCGGATAACCGCAACGGCCCGACAGCACCACTGGTAGTGGTGGACATTCTGAGAAAGTACACTGGCGAACAAGTTTGTCGTTAATAGGACGCTTAACGTTTGGTAAGTGATTCCCGCACCCTAGCCAGAGCGTGGACCTTCAGCTAAGCAGATCGGCAAACACAACCTACATGACTAAGATCATGCCAATCTCACCAGCTGAATCCTCAGAGCTTACGGTTTAACTCCGCCCGTTTACCTTCGAGTGGTTTCACTCACTGCTTATTTTCTCTTCAAAGTGCTTTCAAACTTCCCCTCACGGTACATGTTCGTTATCGAACTAGTGCGAGTATTTAGCCTTGGATGGAGTTTACCACCCACTTTGGGCTGCATTCACAAACAACCCGACTCCAAGGTCTGCTCAGGGAGATACTGTCCAATCTGAGTCTCCACCCCCACGGGCCTTTCACCCTCACTGGGCCACGTCCGAGTAACCTTACTCATAATAGGACTTAGGGTGGAGCAGCACCTCCGCGAGCTAACCTGAACACCACATTGCCTAGAGGCCAACCGGCCACAGGCTTCGGTGCTGGGCTTTTCCCTGTTCACTCGCCGTTACTAAGGGAATCCTGGTTAGTTTCTTTTCCTCCGCTTAGTGATATGCTTAAGTTCAGCGGGTAATCACGTCTGAACCGAGGTCAGGAAATTAGACCACAAAATTTGCAGTCTGTGTATGGCAAAAGCCTCAGACACGATACCTAATCTCGCATCAAGCCGACGATGAGGACACAGCAGCAGAACGTGCACAGTAATCATTAGACCACGATTCCGCTACCGCACCTCATCACAGCCTTCTGCCGAGACAAGGACGCGTCCGGATACATTAGGGAAACGCCATAGTTCTGGCACCTCACATGAATAATCATAGAGGAAATCACGCCAGCTGGCAAAACCCAAGCCACGACTTTTTGGGCGTCGTGATAGTTTATAAGCCGACCCTCGGACAAGCACAGCTACCGGTTGACCTATAGCTGCAATATGCGTTCAAAATGTCGATGATCAAAGCAGTATGCAGTTTACACTAATTCACACAGTTGGGTGAACTCTTCATCGACATAGGATTCGAGTGATCCGCCGCTCACAGTTGTGCAAATGGTCAAAGAGCAGGGTAGTGACTCCATCCGGGATAGGCAGCGCCGAGCAGCGTACGTGAATTCCAACCCAATCAGTACCGCTTTAAAGGTGCAATAAGAAATATTTCATAGGGCGGAGCAGAGCTGTAGTTAGAATCTCCTCCTTGAGCCTAACACTACGAGTCACGCAGTATAGCTTGTTCTCCTGGCTTGGACATACGACCCGGAGAAAGCATGCATACCATCAGGCAATCACACCGGTAGGCACCCTGTCAGAATCCAATAGGTTGTGACCTCAACAAGCCATGGTGCATAGCCGTCCGCTAGTTTGTATCCTTGGACATGGCGGTTGCAACATCTCGCTTCTTGTGTAGGAATAAGATTACGGGAATGATCCTTCCGCAGGTTTACCTATGGCTACCATGTTACGACCTCTACCTCCTCTAAATGATCAAGTTTGGTCGTCTTCTCAGCACCGGTCGAGCGGCCGAAGCCACTACAATGGCACCAATCCGAGGACCTCGCTAAACCATTCAATCGGTAGTAGCGACGGGCGGTGTGTACAAAGGGCAGGGACGTAATCAGCGCAAGCTTATGACTTGCACTTACCAGGAATTCCTCGTTCACGGGGAATAACTGCAAGCCCCGATCACGACGGTTTTGATAAAGTTTACCCAACCTACCCAGGTGCACGTGTGGCCCCGGACATCTTAGGACACCACAGACCTGTTATTGCTCAATTTCGTGTGACTGAAGGGCGCTTATCACTCTAATAAGTAAGTACCTGCGTCGCACCCGCCGGTCAGTGTAACTATTATCCCACTGAGAAGCAATGGACAACGTAAACCGCACAAGCACAGAGGAGAGACTAACTATTTAACAGGCCAAAGTTTCGCTCGTTATCGGAACTAACCAGACAAATCGTACCACCAATTAAGAACGGCAATACACCACAAACCACATAATCAAGAAAGAGCTGTAAATCTGTTAACCCTCAGCGTCAGGGCCGAGTGAGTTTTCCCCTGATGAATAAAATTTAGCCACAGACTCTATTATTAGTGGCATCCTTCCATCAATTCCTCTAAGTTTCAGTTTTACAACCATATTTCCCCCGAGATTGAAAATCGGATTACCGTTGTTGTGCAGAGCCACCCAGCGTTGTTTACAAAGGCTTCACAAGATTGGAAATAATAATGGCGGGCAACACAGATAAATCGAATTAAACTTACAAGGGATCAGCTAGCTTCAGCTGATTGTTTGCGTCTCCCCGGGTGGGGCCTAAAGGATACGGAACGGTGCTCAATGGAGACAACGGAGGAAATAACTTGAGAAACATACCAGTGGAGAAAGTGTTTGCTGTCTAGCTGTGATGACAAGTGTAAAAGACTGAGTGAGGAACTGGGCAGAAATTACCCTTTTCAGTCTTTTAGTAAACTTGTTTTCTTTATCCTACCATTGTTCCGTGGCCGAAATACATCTAATCAAATTTTGCAACACATACATATAATTTTACACAAACCTCGGCACGGATCATGCGCCACCAGAAGCATGGCGAAAGACAACAAGAATGGAGGAGAAAGGGACACTATATGCAATTCACCACAACTGATGGCTCTTCCATTCCCACCTCTATAGGGATCCATGGTTCGTCAGTGACCCGAGTAAAATCCGTAACCCAAATTGAAGTAGAGTTGACTTAGGAAGCCGTATCTTGAGCTTCTGACCAAATGGCCCAACCAACAGGGCAGCAGGATGATATAAATCTCGTAGCCCACTAAGAACCGCTGACTGATTGCCAAATCCATACGCTATTCGGAGAAAGCTACACATCCTGGGTGCCCAGTGCAAACCGGCACCAAAAATGCCGGTAACCGTAGTGCCGTAAGTTTCGCACGCCGCTCACCGTCGGTTCTAAATTAGAGCATAACCATCGCGCCTAGACTGACCAGTACAGATCAGCCAAAGAGATGGGAAGTGTTCAGCATTTAATCTGATGAAAACACCTGGACCAGAAGAAGGCAGTGAGTAGATCTTCTCCGGCAGAGGTCATTCGAAACGCAGAGTTATTTGGGAGCATTTCAAAGGGCGTTTAGGCCGAGTAGTCAATTAGGGGCCTACGACGACCACCCTCGACTATGCTGAAACATTTGGATATACATATATACAGTCGTCGCGATGCAGTACTCGGCATGCAGGGATAGTGGAAAGCGAAGCATTATTCTGGACGGAAAAAGCTATTTATTTACATCACAAGTAAAGATAAAAAAAGTGCATACAGTTATGTGCCAGTGGCTCGTCGTTCTCCAGTCTTAGCATCAACCACAGCCGAAGTGGGATGGACAGCTGCCTTTTTCTTCTTCAATTGCATTAGTTGTTCCACGACGGAATCGATAAACTGCTTGTACGCAACCATGACAGAATCGGATGGTCGCAGGTTGTTACCGGTACCTGAACGAATGAAACAAGGTAAAGAAGACTGAGGTACAAAGGGTTCTTATGTCTGCTTGATGAGCAAAAGCTGACTAATGTGCAACTCGCTATTCTAACCCTTCGTCTCCAATTTATAAATAAACTCAAAGCTAGTATTTGTGTTCGTCTTTCATCCTCTGTCCCGCTGGCGAGTGAGTTAGCTGTTCGAACTTCGCGGTATAAATCATGCAACCGTCCGATCAAAGGGAAAACGCTGAGTCTGTTTACGACAAACAGTAAGGGCTTAACCGGTGGGCCCAGTATTTCAAAGAGCGGTTTAGTTAGCCACATACTAACGTAGTTGGCCCAACGTCAAGAACTCAAGTAATTACGAAATGTCATTTGACCCCTCTCCAAAAAAGAAACTCGGAGTAGAGACGAAAACTCGGCTACCGGAGCGGGGAAAACTGGTCAATACCGACGAACCTAACGCAGTTCTTTTCAAACACAGTAGTATCTTAACAAAATCACTTACCTCCTTGCTGCGTAACATTTGGAGCGGGGAACGTACTAAGTTACCATGGGGCGAGTCGCTGATTGGACCTATATTTAAGAAACAAATATATAATGACTGTGGTAATCATAGTGTCGTTTCACTTCTGAGGGCCGCCAAATTGCTAGCCATCTGACACCGGTTTGTAAGCGTAACGTCAGCGAAGGGCAGTCAACTTGGTTATTGCAACCACTAACCTCGTCTAAACGTGCTCTGGTTTTGCTTGTTACCTCACAGTATCGTCTTCTCAAAGGGGAAAAAGGGGACGAGAAACAATGGAAGATCAAGAGTAATATAATAAGTTGAAGGACTGTAAAGAAGAACAACAGCGAACAGAAAGTCGGACTTCAACCTGGTTAAGGTTAAATAAATTAGTTTTACTCTACGTCGGTTACTTGAAATGCGACAGTAACGGTTTTCATCGACTTAGTCGATCGAGCAGCTGTGTCCAATGCTCTTCAGCGAAAAGTATGGGACAGAATTTCTTCAATCTACTGGGAGCAATGCACTTGCATACCTATACCTATGGTCGCGCAGGTGTGTGCGGTGAACTATCAAGGTCATTCGAAACGACCGGTGGTTTCAACAAGGATGTCCCGTCCCTCCGTTCTTGTTTATCTTCGTCATCGATAAAGTATTAGAGAATGCTCTATAAGGTTCTCCACAACGTGAGTGTTGAACGGGGACATGGTGGAAACCTTTATAATTTATATCGGGCCGATGACCTTGCGTGCTTGTTCTAATGTACTTGAGCGACGTGCACTAGACAGACTCGCCAGAAATGTAGCTCCATTCGACATTTGCTATGCACCTTCAGAAGGTAGAATGCCGTTAGAAGACTGAATGTCAGTGATCTCGTGTTTGATACTAGATGAAGAGGGACTAATAATTACTGAGGTTCATTTCTTTCGGCAGCTGCGAGAAGAAGGATGACATCACGGCAATGAGCACTGTGGATCCACGCATAACGAATCACAAACTGTCGTACCTTCGAATGGCCTGTTCGAATCATTATCTGCCCACTCATTACCTGTCTCAGACAATGGCGTACAACGAGGCAGTCGGTTTAAGGGCGTGTAAAACGTTTTGAACACCTTAACCTAGTACCAAACCATTGTAACTGACACCGTTCCAAGAAGGCATTCAATCGCTCAATAAAGCGCACTACCTTTCGATTTTGCCGTTGGAGATTATCGCTTCTCAACTTATCTGACAAACTCGTTAGGAACACCAGTGGTCGAATAGCTTTAGCTTTCAGTGCCCTCAGCGCACAACTGACAGGTTTCGCACCGAAGTAGAGCCTCGAACAGATAGGCGGAGGGCGTGAACCCTAGTCTGGAGACTGATTACGTTAGTCATCCAAAGCACACAAAACATGACGTTGTTATTTGGTCAATTCGTTCGGAGAACTGGCCTGAAATAAATGGTAGATAAACAATCCCGACTCATCGGTTTCTGACGAACAGCCGTTGAGTAGCTCAATCTGGGAACGATGAGAAATCTTTTGTTCTGACAGTTTTGTCTTTAAGGCTGATTTTCGTCACACAGAAAAGGCGCTACGTGACAGATGGGAAACCTTTGAGGACAACAGATTCGAGCGGAAGACTACAAGGACCCAACCTGGACAACGAGTCATTATCTTGCTCGCCAGTGGATGGCTTAATTTGACAGAACCCAGGAGAACTGAGAATTCTGTAGACTTCTCATTGTATATTTTCAATGTTGAATTAGTGTACGAATGGCTTGTCGGATCCTTACGATCTTAGCAAGAATGCTATCAACTATAAGCTCCCAAATAAATACGACTGTGCGAATCAAAAGGTGCGCGGAAAATCACTGTAACAGACTACGCTTGGCTACTGGAATTCGTAACGGTGTTCCAATGCTCTGAACACCGTGAATATTTAATTAATTCAGTCTCTCTCACTTTGGAGGCCCCGTGATTCGGTTGGGTGCGACAAGGTCATGCATCTGCAAGACGACTGGGGAGCAGGAAGCGAAAATCCTTTGCTGCAACTAATATCACACGAGCCAAATCGAACTGAACATGTCAGGTCTATCATTTGTTTGGGAGGTCGGTTAAACAGCTAAAATTTCTTGCCAATCTTCCGAATTTCTCAATTCGTTTCACAGTGCATCGTCTCGCTGCATCAAGCAGAGCGGACTCCGGTCTACGGTGCCCCTTCGATACGAGACGCATGAGACAGAGGAGCGTGACGGAGTCATCAGTTACCATCCCAGTTTGAGGTGGGGGGTGCAAATTTTGGAGAACGAATCCGTTGGCACTGCACAGTTTACCAGTTGGGAACGTTCTCACAACGCTAGCCTAGTCCAAAACGCCATAGATCATAGCGTACCGAAGCGCATGTTCCAATTACCGACAATAAGCGTATTTTGTGTTGAGACATTGGTGACTGAACTATGCAAAGCATCGTAGAATTCAGTTTTTGCTGTGCCGACGGCCGCGTTGGAAGGTACATAGATGACAATCATCGTCAGATTCTGTTGAGAGCCCTTGGAGAGCGTTATAAGGAAACTGGCGAATATGGATCAGCTGGAAGGTAAAGCATTACTAGCTTTTGCTCAGAGTAGGTGTAACGCAGTGGAGTCCCGATTTGCCTCTGAGTCCAATACGAAAGAGCCAGTAGACTGCATCATTCCTCGGAATATTGACACAATAAGAACCGCAGTTAGGAAGGTGGAATTCTGAGAGTCGAGCGGCTTCTATGGAGTAATTGTGCAGTGTTCATATCATAATGCTTTCACTCTCCAATTTCAACAGCATCCTAATAGTCCAACAGACTAAATGGATTGATCCTGAACAGTTTCAGTAGACTCATCATCTAGACCGCTAGGACAAGGGGTACATCGTTCCCCGGAAAAGCCGAGGCATGATGAGAACAACAAATGTTGTGAGGACTTGCAAAGGTTACAAGCGTTGTTCTTAACAGCACTGCATTTGTTCCGGGTGACATCTCTAACCATTGGGCAAGTAAATACATCCACAAGTTATCAAGCGTTCCTCATAAGCCGGTGACCACCACGTCCTATACACCTCCACCGAAAATTCTTGTCCAGTTGTAACAGGATGAGGAGCAATGGCCTGAGTTATTGGCCCGCATCCGAAATCCCATTGTGGTTTCGTGGATTTCCATAAACAGAACGACTGCCAGGCTTATTATCCTAATTGCCGCTAATTTCCCGCGATCGTCCATTTGGTTAGCCTGAGTCTATCACATTAACGGCTGAACACCTATTTTGGTGGGAGTTTCTTTAGCTGCAGACCGAGGATTACCGTGGGTAGTCTTTCTCAGGGCAAGTTTTACAATCAAATGCTTGCTTGACTGTAAAACTCGCCTTGAAAAAGACTACCCACGGTAGTCGAAACGTCGGCGCATTACATCCACCAACAACGCCGTGTTATTAACATTTTATCATTCACAATAAGAACCAATACATGGCGCATCGACTTTTCGATGCACTGCTTACGTCATTCTGCCCTGATATTTGCGTTCTCTGTTAGTGGATCAACAATATGTATCACTTTAATCAGGCCTGCCAATTGGGGAAGTTGATCGGCAGTGATAGAATTCAAGCGAGTGATCTTCAAGTTGAAATGTAACAAAAACGACCACTTGACGAATCCCGTGGGCCAATCCGGATAGTCTGATCGGTAGATGCTCGATACTGGATATGCACTGCTGCTACCATGTAGCAAGAATTAGGCGGATAAACAATCTAGCTTCTACGATTTCCACTGAACGTTCACAAGATATGTGGAATCACATCCTACTGTTAAAACTGAGAAAAATTCCTCTACCGTGTCAAGGAACAAACCGTCGATTCGAGGTTAACTATTTCATCCCTAAAGGACTGTGATAGGTAATTACCGCACCATATAAGGAAGGTAGCTGACTACAAAATCGGTTCGTATAACTGGAATTAGGACCGCGATATAGTATTGGATCACAGTAGCATCACACAATCAGTTTGCTGCTAACAGACACTGATAAATAGGTTTATTTCCACCTTAACTTTAAAGGCAAGGTGAAAAAACACCGAGTTATTCAACAAGTAACGAGACGGACGCGCACATTATGTGCTATCGATAACGTGATAGCTACACCGATCGACCACAGAGCTGCTCGACTAGCAAAACAAAGAACCAAAAAACGCGGCGTTATCAAAAACACATCAAATGACTAATACCAGAAATGTTTTACTTTTACTGAGTTTAACGTTTCCTACTTGTAGGTCTCATGCAATGGAGAAAACATGGAGTCAGAGGACCATGATGCGACCAGATGTGCATAGTGGTCCCATGATACGGTAGTTTTGAAAACATAAACCACTACCCACAAATCGTGAGTAGTCAAAGGTGAGGCGTGAACATAATGAAGACATGAACAATTCCGTTTCTTTAGGCCGAAGCAGCACTGGTGCTGACCATGTACCGCTAGATCTTTCAAAGATATCTGCATGCGAAAGCCACCATGTGGTTGACTACATCAGTGGACAACTCAAGTATCCGATGTTTTTGGGGAACCGAAAATCGAATGAGTCACAGGATGACGATAAGCTGGAGGTTAACAGAGAATGAGTTTGTCCTCACCGAACAGTCGGCCACAAACATGAAGGATTAGTGCCGAGAAAACGTTCACTGTAAAACACCACTAAATTATGGAGGCGACCAAAGAGTATGAAGGATCACTGACTCACCTCAAGGAGCATTGGCTGGAGCGTTGGGGAGAGCAATTTAGAGAGCAGACTAGTTGGCCCACTGCAACAACATACCTCTACTACTGAAAGGCAGTTGGATGTGGTTTCGAGATGTGCTCTGTACCTTCAAACAGCGAGATGGTGCGACATAATTGGATTGGCTTGAAATCGAACCTTGTTGTGGCATAGGAGGTGTTAGGCGAAATAGTTTAGTTCTTTTGCTTGAGCAATTACGTCTCACATGTAAATTAAATGAAGTGTTTTCGCGTATACGGAAGGCTCGATTAGCGTTGACAAGACAGAGGCATCTGTGGCACCGGCTTGGCATCGTGGTCGCAGGGAGCAACAATAGGATCTGTACTGCTATGCGGCTCAGAAACATGGATATTACGGACAGACGGTTGGGAAGGCTATAAATATTGGGACACCGTTGTCTCCGCAGTATTGGTAGCATACGGTGGGAGAATCGCCTAGGTGACTCAGAGGTTAGGCGTAGAGGACAGCCATAGGTTTCAATACTTAGGATGTACTGAAATATGAACATATTAAGATGGTTGGGTCATGTTTTGCGTGTGCCCACAGAACACCTGCCTCGCTGTAATTTGTAGTCCGAAGCAGGCAGTGGTTTGAATATCGCTCGAGGGATCGGCCGATGATATGGAAAAGAGTTAAATTCAGTCAGTGGACTGGCTTGGGGTTCACGAGATTCCTCCAGGCAATGGTTGAGTGCCTTTAGTGATATGGCTGAATGATGCAGCCGGTAGCGTTCCTGCACTCGAAAAAAATCTCATTTTCTATTCATTTTTTCAGTTAATTGCCTTCGAAGTGATCATCCATCATTTCTCGCTTTCTTCTCTTCTGAGTAGATCGGGTCGCGAGGCAGCAACCAAAACCACAGCACTTTAATGCAAGGTTAATGGTTGTACAAACTGAAACTGCGATGGCAATTTAACGTGACGAGTGTGGTCGTCATCAAGTAAAGCCACTGTCCTTCGTTTCGTTTCATCTCCTGGACGAGGTCTTCCAAGGCGAATAAACGAAGCACTACTTATTAGCCCGCATGGAATGTTCCTGCTGAATTGGAGGTTGTAGTTGGTTATGCGAAGACCGGGAGTGCAATTTGTTGTCTTCTATGGATAAGAAATGGAGATGTGTTTCAACCTGCTTCCTGGACCATAGTGGCACATTCGGCAGTGCACCTGGACAGAAATCTCTTGACATTCCTTCAAATAAAGGTTTTCATCCCTTGGTCATTAGGCTTGCACTGAACTAATTCACAAATATAGTTAACAATTTTCGTAGTGGAAAGTCAAAACTTCTACCAGTTTTCTCCTCATCCACGGTGTTACACAGAGCGCTGCTCCCATATTATTCTTATTTTCACTCAAATTTTATGTTTCATCCGCAATAATCATGATCCTTTAAAGTACACAATGATGCTGCGGTCGGTCTGCTTACTACAATTTTAGTACTGACCTCGTCTCTTATTCCAGCTGTTTTGATCTCGATTGCGAATGAAAATAAGGCAACTTCCGTGAAAACATAGGCCATTTATTCTCGTTTAATGGGTTTTGAGTCCACGAGTGTTACTGAGCGTTTCACAGACAAAATTTGGAAGACATTGGCATAGAGCAGCAGCCGTCCATTAGATCCAAGCCAAAACAGTAAGTCACCTGTTTTGCAAGAGGACAATGATCGAACAAAAGGTTACCACATTCATCGGTTTAGAACCGTTATTACGATGCGTGGTGCACGGTGAGTCATCCCGCGAAATCAGTTTTTTTGCTCTTCACGTCCGGTCGGTCACGTTACCTCGGCTGTATGATTAGTTTCATCCACGAATAGGCATGATCATCCACCAAGTGGTTTACTGATGAAGTACTGATTGCTACACAAAATATTGAGATTTCCGTTCTCATCTTTAACCGAACTAAGAAACACTTGGGACTGTACTTCACTACAATGCATAAATTTTGGACATAATCTCACAATTTTTGACGGGTATTTCGACATTTCACAGTTAACTTCTGTAGTTTCTATCTGACTTGACTTAACAATAAACTGCCACCTATTACTCTCGATTCATAGACTTCGGGAAAAGCATTCCAGATTGTCTCTATTCCGAGCACATTGAGTAATATAATTTCTATCCACGTTAGATATCGGATGGTTGGATCTTCTCAACTCGTTTTGAAATGACCCACTTCAATCGGGATTTCACTATTCATCAAGTAGTCCAAAATTAACGGTTTGCCGAATGGCTAACTGTCCCATTGTCACTCACTGTCTGGGGAGGAACAATTAAAAACCGTGTGTAGAGTTTGTAAATGATGATTTTCGGGTAATCCCGCTAATCACGATTCGGATAATCTGATAGTGAACTCATCCTTACTCGATTGTTCATCCGTCGCGGCGTTTATCTCAGCCAACTCAAACGGACAAACGCCCTCGTCCAGTGCACGAGCCAATCGAGGATCTAGGGGTAGCCGACCAAGAAGAGGTATCCATGTATCTCCATTTGTCAAGGATCTGTCACCGTGATTTACCATGCCCGAAAAGGTGGAACACAGGGAAGCTGCCCCGCCAGTGGTGGGTGGAAAAACAAGCCCCGAGTGTCCGCAATTGGGACAAATAAATTCTGTCATGTTTTCCACCAAGCCCAAGATTGGGATGGACAGCTTCTGACAGAAACTGATCTCCTGTTGGAAAAGAAACGTGGACGAAGTCGGAGATAAGGAATAATGTGCAATACAATTGCAAGAAAAATCTTACGATACCGTTTTTTCACTTAATTCCGAAATTCTGCAAAAATCACCCGGAACTGCCCCGAAGTTATTCAAAGTCATATGAGAAAAGCCCTTTCTATCACGTGAGATGATCGGCACATGCCTGTGCAGAGACAATCAACGTACTTTGTAGTACAGGTGGGAGTTCTGAAGGCTTGTTTTTTTTTGTGCCTTGACTGATGGTCCATTGGACTGGAAATACGATATTTGCAAGAATCAAATTTCCGCACTTTCTTTAAAACGTTTGAGTGTATCAGTGTATTAGAAGGAGTATGTCCCATTGCCACTAAGGTCCACTACAAGAGGCGGGGGACCGGGAACCTTGACTCTGAAACCTGGGGTGGCATGGAACGACATTAGGTCAGGTGTGGCAACGAGCCAAGCGACAGCGAGTTTTCGTCTACCACCGGAGTGACCGGCTGATGCGGGGTTCGAATCTCTGACCTTTTTGGCAATAGACGTTTAATTTACTCGACCACTGCCGGCCGATGATATTCTGACTGAAGAAGCGTTTGGGATCTAAGTGCCAGAAACAACGATCGGCTTGTGAAAATCACCAATGAGTCAAGAAACGCAGAAATTTCCACAATAGTTTCCTTTTGATTTGGCACAGGAAGTCAGATAAATTGGTTTGATACGGATACCCAAACTTATTATTTCACCCACGTTATGACATTCCAGCTACACCCGTGTAGCGTGACTTGTGAAGAACACATTTCGAACTTAACTTTGCCTGAGTCCACCCAGGTTAGACCGACTAACGCTCTAATAGCGGCCAGTCGACACATGAAAATCACACCGGCTATTGCTAAGTATTTTAATTACACGCAGGAGCAGGAATGCTACGGAGGGAGTATATAATAGTTTCCGGCACCCGCACCGCGCCCAAGACAGAACAGACAACTATGATACAGAAACTGAGATTGGCACAAGACTACATAAAGTTTCAGTCGCAATCCGGTAGGTCAGTCGATCAGCAAACAAACAATAGGGGGTATGCCGCTATCGACTGTGCATAACGGAGGAAAAATGGACAAACATGACTTGTAGTTCGGCCAATTAAATATATCAGGCTGTCACTCAATCAAGGAGAATTTGACGGAATAAAATTATTGCAATCGAGAACAAGAGCACTCATGTGTGCTTCAATCTTAAAAAGCGTACACTAGGTTAAGGGTTGCAAGTTTAATGTACAAGTTAGAATACGTTTGGACGGGTAACCATACGACAGGAACTGACCAATCTAGCCGAGGGGTATGCAACAGCATGCGGGGTTTAGATAACTAAACATACAACTTTGTGCACCCGGAGGGAGTGGGTTTCCAAGAGTCGATAATAGAGATGAGGATATAAGCATTATAAGTGCGACGATTACGATACAAACAGAGCCAAGTGATTCGTGCATATATGACAGTGTGAAACTGCACCCAGGCAGTAGTAAGGTGAATCATGTGGGCAAACGAAGGGTCAAGGATAACGGCAAGGGACCGAGAGGCTAGCATGCGAGGGATACGCTACAGCATATGAAGTAGTCCGTAGTAGAAACGGTAACAAAAATTATTCTCCTCAAACGAGTGATGGGGGGTTAAGGTAGACAGGCGCGGAAGGGTTTGAGATCGAGATGAGGAGTCCAGGCCGTCTGAACCAGATAACAGGACCAAGGGGCGTTAGAACCCGAGAGCAGCAGATACCACAAAGGACCCCGAGAATCAACTATTTGGAAGGAGAACAAACCAATGGTTCCAACGTGTTCAAATTCCTACGAGATGTGATGGTGGATTCAAGAAGAAATGTCCATTGGAACCATGTATTTTTCCGTTATGTTATAGTTTTAGGGGGCTACTGGTAGCATGACAAGTAAATGGAGCTAGATTACAACTGTTCATAGACAGAACAATCAGAATGTAAGCCTTCATGGACGGAAACCAACTGCTAGTAACGCATGTGAACGTAACATATGTTACCGTGCGAAATTTAGGATGAACTCCATTTTTTCTGGCATATTTCAATAGACAGATCTTCGCAGCCATTTCTTTGTAGATCACAGAAAACGTTGCCTTGATGGGATACAAACAGCAGCTAGTCAAATAACAATAATCGAACTCTGGATCCGCACTTCACAGACTCAGCAGACATCAATCGCCGGTGAGTTCTTTGTGAGGGGTCATTAAAAGATGTAGCAAAATAAATACCTGTGCAATGAGAATCACGAACGGAAAACTTATATAACAGTTCAGAAGGAAACAAAATAGACGGTCCTACGGCAGCATAACCAATGTGGCATGAATCAACTTGATAGTCACCTTTCGTACATCACTGAGTGCGACTTCTTGCGGAGTTGTTACGATAATGGCACCATCCAAACAATGGGCTGCCTGGAGATACTGGACCGCTGAGAGGTGTTCATCTGACGTCCCCGGAGGAGTGTCGATTAGCAAAAAATCCAGTTCCTCGCTGTCATCATCGTTCCAACAAACCTCACTTAATAACTGTCGAATGAGTGCATTTTTTCGCGGTCCACGCCAAATGATTGGATGATCCGGACTGGGTAACAGGAAGCCAACAGACATCACGGAAAGGCTGTCCGAGATAAATACGGGAGACCAACCAAATTGGCTCTGGTGCACCTGACGACCATCGAGAGATAAAACAGGCTCAGCGATAAATTCACGCAAACCGAGGTATTTGCTGATTATGCGTTGACGAAATGTTATTTGCATTATCCTTTGAGCGTTAAGTATTAATTGCAAGGGGAATTCACGTGGTCGGCCCATGATTACACTTCAGCTTCGTTTTTACAAACGTCACAGCACAGCCCATTCAAAGAGAAAGAGATCGATAAACAGTGACAAATCAACTGCAAGGTGATAATCTGAATAATTACGTAGAAGAGATTTCAAATGCACTGAACCATATCGCCTACTGTCTACAACTATCGAGACGCAATTTTTCGTGACATTTTGTGCGATTCCTCCATCGAAAGAACTATTAGTAAGGCTGCCTACAGGAAGCATTTAGATCAGCAATACTTCGCGTGTGATTACACGGCAGAAGGGGTTTTTCTTCGGGAACCCTAAAAGGAGCCTATGATTCAAAAGTCGCACCCACGTGTGGCGTAAACTCAGCAAAAGAGCTTTGAACAAAAGCATATTTGGAGCAAAGGACACTGACGTCATCCTTATCCACTTTGACGACCGATGAAGTAAGAAATCCTTGTTTCTTTGCAATTAATTGAAATTATGTGTGTACCGTTAAAGTCTAGACACCAAGCAGAAGGACAATTAGAGTGCTCAACCAAAGCCTTCAGTTCTAACAAGAACCTGTCCGTTAGATAATTGCAGAGTGGGTGAATGGAAGCCCATCTGCGTGGATCAGTTGTTCTTCCACTCATTTTTCCGATTGAGTTGCCAGCCCAAATCAACCCCGAACCTTGAGGACGAAGAGACTACTTTGTCAGGCCTCTACCCATTGACCTTCCATGCACGATTGAATCTTCAGCTTATGGTAAGCCATCTTGTATAACTCAATGGATCATGGATGTGCGCAAACCGTCACACCACGTCAAGGTGCAACCTCATGATGACAGAATCCATGACTTAGTGAGAATTTGACCCGAAGATACTAACCCATGTGATCTGTTATCTTGTTACTTTTAGGTGGTTTCTGGAATCACTTCATCTGTTAATTGACTGGGTGTTGTAACAAGTTGTACGGATGGATCGGAAACCAATCAGTAATTCAGCCCAGCGTATGTTTCACCTAAGTGTTTCCAAGAAAATCTGTGGGAAAAGTAAACAAAATTCTAAAGAGTGGGATGAATAAAAGTCCGCATTCGTTTACAAGAAAACGTTGACTGAAAGATAGTATTACGTACCACGCACCCGCTAGAATTGAAGCGAATCTAGATGCAAGCCGGTTTAAGATCCGGCCAGGGTTGTTTTGATTACATCATCATCATCATCATCACGTGATTTTGTTGCGTAGACACCTCTTCCGCAGGCCTATGAAAGCAATATTCGACTTGTTCGGATGTTTAGTTCTCTGGTGGTGCCTGAAGTGAAGTTTGTAAGTAAGCCGTGGAAGAGGACTTGGTATTTATATTGTTCTCTTACCTGGCTTCCTTGCCAGAAATGCTTGTCGTCACGATTGTTCCTTATCGCTCCATCGCTTCAACAATGAACTCCGGGAGTGATTAAACGGATTAAACGTCTGCTGCCTTGAAGATCTTCAGTCTTCTTGAATAGAGACAGAAAAAAACTCGCGTGAGTCTTATCACACCAGTTCAGGGACAGGGCCCAGTCAGAAAGCGCCTGTCACGTCACGAACGCATAATAGTGTAGTTTAAGCTTGGATAAGCGATCACCGGATTCTTCCACCACTTCAGTAGAAATACAGGTCCACATTCTGGTCTCCCTCCGCAACAGACAGTCTTACTGACTCCTGCCCTGTTTCATCAGTGTAATAAAGTGTCCTCGAGTGTGGCCGTGGTTCCGAAGGGTGAATTTGGCCCGCAGGTCGAGACTCAGGTTTCCCCGATGATACGCCTGGTATGAATTAGATCTCCTCGGGTCCTTCGGTACGCCACTAGAAACAGTCCGGTCACCTGAAAATGGCGCTCATAGCTGCATCTACGTAGTCCAACAACCATACATGTAGCTGCACGCTGCACTCTTCTCAGATTAATCACTTCCCCATTGGTGCAGAAAAAATAGGACCACAAGATTCCAGGTGATGTACGTGGAAAGCGAACAATACTTTGAAGCCTTCCAACGGAAGCCTATCAAGCGATCGGCGGATGTAATCAAGCATGTCCAAAGCGGATGCGCATTCGAGAGCAAGGCATCCAGAATGCCACTAGGATTTGCACGCCTTGCAGGGTGACGGTCGAGTCACAGTTCTGGTGCTCCGGCCTTCTAGCCCATTGTTGTGTTGTCCAGTTGCATTGTTCCATAAACACGCTGAAGCACAAGACGTAAGCACAAGGCGTCGTACGACAGCACAGAAGCACGCAGCCTGCGGCCTAACAGAACACCAACACACAATGAGGTTGGAGACAATGGTTCTGGCTCGAGTCTTCAGGCCCCGAAGCCGCACGGCGAAATGGGATGGAACGGCTGCTTCCTTGAATGAGCAGCCATACAGAACAGAAAAAGGCGCGGAATCTGAACGGCTAGTCCAACCGGCTAGCGGAAGAGAGAAGACGAACACAGGACACTGCCGGGCGTTTATTGGTGACCCACCGATACAAGCCAGAAGTCAAGTGAGCTCTAGCATTTATATGGTCTTGTGGAGTGGTCTTGGCAGATACGTGAAACAGTCAATCACAGAGCGAGGTTTGACGAATTTTTTGCGGACATAAAAATTCTCAACCGCGCAGTATTTAAAATGATGTCAATTTCAAAATACTCGAAAGAGCGTAGGTTCCTTTGGAAAAATAAAAACAGAACTGAAATCTGCGGCACCAAAAACCCTAGAATGGTCACGGGCCATGCCAACTCCCCTTTTGTCTTAAAAAGTTACTGGTACGTAGCGTCTTTTGGGGTTACCTGGAATCGCCTGGTTTGACGGCATGGGCGATCGGACCATCGTCGTGGGAGTAGGTTTACATACACTGTGTCCGCTGACGCTAACGGCTTCGCCCTTTTGAACGTATCCAACAGTATTTCGAGAGGGAATTGCCTGCCAGTGTGAACCAGAGAGTTGGCGCACCATGTTCTTGTTTGGTTTCTGTTTCTGATCCAAGTGCCGGCTGCCACAGTGACCTCATACAACTGGGATCCTTTCTTGCGTTGGATGACTCCCTCACTCCAGCCTGGGTGACCAGGTCTGAAGTTTTTGACGTAGACCAGCAAACTGCCGGACAGATCTCTTTTGGCACGCTGGGATGATTTGGCGGAATCGACAGTAAAATACTGTAGATGGTTTTCAACTTGCGGCCCGTTAATACTTTCGCTGGGGAGATTCTCCCGGGTGTGCTTAGGTTTGGAGTCGTGCGGTACACCAGCGGGAGTTGTTCTAGGGCTTCTTTGGTTGTTCTCTTCTCTCGCGACTTGAGTGACGCTCGTTTGAATGTATCGAAGAACCTCTCCGCCTGACCGTTTGATTAAAGATGGTATGTAGGCGAGGACGTGTGCTGAACATGGTTTTGCTGGCAGAAATCGCGGAATAGCGCATAGGTAAACTGAGATCCGTTGTGCGACACTATTTGACCGGGCAACCAGTATAGGGGAAACAAGTGTCTTAAGGCCGTGATTGTGTCATGGGATGTGGCTGGGTTGACTGGAGTCACTTCTGGCTATTTTGATAAGGCATCGACAAGTATCAAATAATAGATGCCTTTAATAGGCCCGGAAAAATCAATGTGTAGCCTTGACCACGGCTGTTTATGGGTCGGCCATGACGCGTTCGTCTGCTTTGGTGGAATTTTGGCCGCTTCCTGGCGCTTTGAGCGGTTGCGCACCGTACCCATGATGTCCTCGTCCATTCCTGGTCAGTAAGCGTAGCTGCAGGCAACAGCCCTCATCCTGTTTACAACCGGATGGCCCGTACGGAACTGCCGCAGGAGTCTCGGTCGCAGTGCCCTGGGCACGACTATCCGGTGAGACGTCATTAGGCAGCATTAGACAACAGAAAGTGAATCACGTCGTCGATAGAAATTTAATAACTCATCGGTAAACTGATCGTGAGGCCAAGAATTTGATCGAATTTTATTGCCCGCCGTAAGATGGGATCATGACGCGTGGACCGACGGACATCAGCTACCGTGACTGGTGTTGTACGGACGGTTTTTATTGCCTTGGCATTTAAAGGTGACTATTTGTTTAACTAAATTAATGGGAATCTTAAATTGGTCATCAGACATACGTATCCGGCAACGCAGTCGCGTCTACTACAAACAACCAAAAGATTAGGCTTCTATAGTCACCCAAGCTGTCTTGCTGATTCTAATGTATCACACGTTGTCTACCAATCCACTTGCGATTGCGGTGACACATACACAGGCAAGACTCAACGATCAAGTGCCGAAATGGTTGTCAGAATCGTTGACGCAATCCACTGTGACCTCGTATACTGATGCGAAATCTCCCACCTCATCGCTCGCGAAGCACCCATTCGCATCGGGCTACAAAGTTGACATAACCCAATCTTTCAAAGTACTAGTGCGCAATACAAACCCCAAACTACTGGCGTTTAGTGAGGCTATGTTTATCAGCATGCATCAGCCAGCGCTTTGCACACAGAAACGGTTGGCCTTGAGTATTAGCCTACCTTGGTATTAACCGGAATGACATTTCCCCGCCTGTGACTCTACCTTATCGGTAACCGTATATATGAAACTTCCCACCTAGTTCAATCTAGTTTTTCACAACCTACTATATACAGGCTGTGATGTTTTTCGTTCACGATCGAGAAGAGTAAACGAAGTGCTTGCATCTCGTGGCATGTCTTTATATAAAAGTTTGCCACTAGTATTATACATAAGAACAAATACATGTATAGGGACATTGAGTGGTACTTATGAGACATGAGCATTACGAAGATAAATTGAATCAGAACATCGCACTGAATCGAAATAGCCACCGTCATTATTACTGATATTCAACTAATATTCCACTAGAAAAGACCAAAACATACCTGAGCCCCTATGCACCCCAACATGCACGGTGTCGATGGTCCGCACAGATCTAAATCCAACAAGCCGACTCGAAAAGTATCAGCTTCACCCTCAGAGGTAGGCATTTCGTTGCGACAATGTTGAGAGAGACCACGAGCCAAGCAAACTGATACACTGCTTTTTCCCACACCACCCTTGCCAGAAAGAATTAACAGTCTATGTCGAATCGAGCCCAATCGCTTTTGAATGGCCAAAATTATTTCAGGTTCACGCAAAGCCAGAGGGAGTTTGGCCTGTCCACTGGAACAGGCTGTTTGATTAGGACAGCCAGCACATGCGCTAATTCGTCCGGCAGATTCGCTCTGTGGGCCGGGGCAATGATCGGGGGCATTCACTGGAATGTCTGACATGATCCGCCGGGGTTTTAATTCTGGAAAAGGGAGTGATAAAAACGAATCAAACTGTTTTATCAAATATGGCGCAGTATACACAAACTAGTCAGAAGATGCAAACATTCGAGGCTTGTGTTGTAGTATTTAAGGTGGTCACGGCAAAAAGAGAAAATGAGTGGCTCTCATCGGAAAACAGAGTCATAGTTAAACTCGTTTGATCTTTATTCGCACGGGTCAAATAAACTACAGCGTCATCCACTACCGTAATAATTTAAAACGACCAGACAACTGCTGGCTTTTAGCAGGAGTACGCCGCGATTCACAATTCACATAAGGGGGTTATGGTTCCCCAGACCCAATTTCAAGCAAATGATTATGTAGGCCGTTATGGCTCAGGTGCTATATCAACGTCAAAGAGCATGTGGAATCAGCCATGAGCAACAGAATAGCATGAAACGGAGGTAGCCTTTTATAAGCAATGAATTACTCACAAAGCGTGTTGAAGTTACACCTAAAAAGTGTATCAAGCTTAAGAAGCGCAACGGCCTCAATAATAATCAATCGCCTAATGTTTACACCGTAACCTACACGGTAAAACAATTTTGTCGTAACAGTACTTTTCGTGTTTCGTAGCATCTTTTTTTAAAGGCAGTGCATAAGAAAGTACCCACTTAAACTGAAGCAACAATAACGTTAATGACAAGAGATGCGTCTGTCACAACTGGACTGCACCTTGACGCGGTGTGACAGCTTGCGTGTAACCACGATCCAGCGAGCAATACAGGATGGCTTATCTCAAGCCGAAGATCCAATAAAGCCTAGAAGGCCAGTGGGTAAAGGCCTGACGAAGTAATCTGGTCCTCCCAGTAAGAGGTAGATCAGAGTTAGCAGCATCCGTCGATCAATCCCCTTGAGTTACTCGTCTACAAATAATCCCATACTACATCGGGAGTGGCACAGGATAACCAGGACCGTGCTGCCCATTGCATCGAGGGGGGTGGGCAGTGATAAGTATGTTACGGCTCAGAGTTCCCTCTCTTTTATTCAATCTGTCTCTCTTGTCTCCAACTCAATCTCTTTGCCCCTTCTGCCTACCCATAGTGTCCCCACTGATTACACGCCCCATACTCGCAATGGTTCATTGCTAAATAGCGTGACACAGAGCTTCCGGTATACTGGCTCACATTTTCTCAAGCCTTGTCAGCCTCTGAATCTTGATTCCTTCAATGTGCGCAATTTGATGTAGACTGACCAACAGGCGTGTTTGACCCTGACAGGGACTCACTTTCGATTGATTTCTGCTGCGTGAGTGAAACGCGAATTCAGGATTCGAGTAGAGTAATTCAACTAACTGCGCCAAATGTCTCGTCAGAATATTACCTGCACACTTCGAGACGAAGCAGCTCAAGCTGTGGGTC
>LUCM01009736.1:40205-60580 GCA_008360955.1 Fasciolopsis buskii | reverse complement strand
GACCCACAGCTTGAGCTGCTTCGTCTCGAAGTGTGCAGGTAATATTCTGACGAGACATTTGGCGCAGTTAGTTGAATTACTCTACTCGAATCCTGAATTCGCGTTTCACTCACGCAGCAGAAATCAATCGAAAGTGAGTCCCTGTCAGGGTCAAACACGCCTGTTGGTCAGTCTACATCAAATTGCGCACATTGAAGGAATCAAGATTCAGAGGCTGACAAGGCTTGAGAAAATGTGAGCCAGTATACCGGAAGCTCTGTGTCACGCTATTTAGCAATGAACCATTGCGAGTATGGGGCGTGTAATCAGTGGGGACACTATGGGTAGGCAGAAGGGGCAAAGAGATTGAGTTGGAGACAAGAGAGACAGATTGAATAAAAGAGAGGGAACTCTGAGCCGTAACATACTTATCACTGCCCACCCCCCTCGATGCAATGGGCAGCACGGTCCTGGTTATCCTGTGCCACTCCCGATGTAGTATGGGATTATTTGTAGACGAGTAACTCAAGGGGATTGATGGGCCGGTGTTGCTAGGGCGTCCAGCGTATAAGCGGAGGAACGGTTAGTGTTCTCGACTAAAGCCTTTGCCTCTAACAAGAACCTGGTCGCAAAGCAGCGGGGTATAGCTGAATCCACTGGTTTAAGTTCCTTGCACCTCTTGGACTAATCCCTTTAATTTAGTTTCGAACTTGTGCTTCAACGTCGTTAATCTCTTCGGATGCAGTGCGTTTTTTACCGACTGAGTTCTATGATCCACTGTTCCATATCTAAGCCCATAATTACTCGAAAAATTTCTCCAGAATGGCTTCCTATTACTACGAACTTATCTGTATTCATCATCCACAATTTCCTCATATCTTCCTTCCAGAACAATCGTTCTTACTAACACAGTGTAAACTCAACTTTTGATCGATACTAGATGTCACGCTGATACCACAGATGGATCACTTTGACTTACACCAGTCAGTCCCTATCTACACGAGAATGCACTTCATCTAATAAACTGTTAGTTTAGTCCAGTTTGGACAACTATTAATCTTGCACCAACGTGCTCAGGTTGTGGTTGCGATCTCACTGCATCATCTGATCCAACAAAAAAGAGCAACTACGGAGATCGACTGCAAAATAGTAGGCCAAGAAACTTTACGAAAAAAGGCTTCCAATGCAAGCACGTCAGTGACTACGGCACTGAGCCATATCACCCAGTCTCCAACCATCGCTTCGGTTGATCTCGTGGACCCCAGCTCGGTAGTCTAACTGCACCTACACAGGCCAGTCGACTAGTCAAAGCTTTGATACTTTTATCCATGTCATCGAATGGCTACCCCGAACCATTCTTCAACCATTACCTGTCTCGCATAACAGCATACAACGTTCTGTAGAGATGCGCAAAACGTGTCCCAATCACCTCAACCTATTCACATTCAGTGCCTCCCCTAAAAACGGAACCTCAAGACCCACTATTTCATGTCCAACCTCTAGCTTACTCATAAAAGTCTCGCACCATATCCTACTAGTAATAGGAAGACAACACCGTTCAAGCACCAAAAATCTTCGCATATTTTCTACTCTTAACGGCAATGTTTTAGAGCAGCACTCATCTCATTGGTGTTGCGTGCGCTCGACTTTTGATCGATAACCGGATGTCACCCCGATGACGCGGATGCTTCAAATTAGTGAATCCCAAATGGGCCTTCTGTGTGTAAAAAGGCACTTCTTTCGATACAGGATCACCAGATGAAATACAATTACGCAAGCAAATCAATCTATCCACCTCACCCAGTTGTTCCCCTGTGACAACAAGGTTGGGCTTTGAGCCAATCCGGCCCTGAAACGGCAGTTTACACTTCCAAGGTGCAAAACGCACCCCAAACATTCACACTATCGTTTGGACGACCGAGAAAAACTTTTAACTTGGGTCCTCACTCAGTAGAACATTATCTTCCGCATATTCCAAGTCAGACAAGTTCTCACTATTCTCATATGACGATAGGGCTATCCCCTTAACCATCTCAATGACAAAGTTGAGAAGGAAAGGTGAAAGGAGAAACAATGACGAACGCCACTTCCCGTGGTGAACTAGGGTGAAAGATCACACCGCACCAGCACTAGGAAGATCTGCAAAGAACTGTGTCCTGCGATCGTCCGCCGGCCACCCGGTTCGGATTCTATTACATTGGTGCTCCTGAGTTGGCTCCTTACTTACCTTGGCTCTTTTCTTTATCTCAAACTTGTTATCTCTTAGAAAACATTTTGATCTCTACTCATAAACGCGGTGTGCTTCTATAATTGGTTGTCGGTGTCGCTAGCTCTGGCGGCTTCAGTCGCTCGTATTCAGTCTATTTCAATCCCATCCCGCTTAGTCATGCGAGAATGATCAGAGCGCCCCTGGTCTGTCCCTTTATTTGTTGTAATCTTACAATTTACGTAGGTATCTTAAAGTTAAAACTCATTGGGAGATCGTCCACCTTTTGCCTTTTGGGCTTAATGTCTTGAGTTTGATCCTCACTCCGAATGACGCCCTCGTTTAACTCTGATTGTCTCACGAAAATCAGACCACTTTCAGACAGTCCCCGAACTAGGGCTCTTGGCCGATCCCACATTTGCTCTCTGGCTCATAGTGTCATAGTTACGGCCAGTGCGTTATTCATCTGGGTTCGACCGGACTTATCGGCTAGTCGCGTCTCCCTGACAGTCGCATGATTCATTGCGCCGAGACATAACGGTCCTGCACTTTTGAAACCAGATCGCAGCCTCACCTTCCTTCCGATCCTAACAACTGTCGTCCATTTTCCATCAAACATGTTACTTTGAAAGTATCTGAAAGTGTCATATCCAACCAACTAATTTCGTCTTGAACAAGGACTCGTGAGCAATCGCCGATATAGATTCCGGTTTAGTCGTTCAACTAACGATCTGCTTGCTCTCGCCTCACGCCCCTAGTCGGTTTCACTCGACACGGAAACACATTTAGTCTCGCTAGACATATATGAGGCTTTCGATGGAGTTGGGCACGGTCTTTTTGTAAGACCTTAGGGTTCTCTCCGGATCTCGTATCGTGGACCGCGGGTTGACTCGTCGCGCTGCTGAGTTTCTGCATCTTCTTGATGCACGCCAGTCCATCAAGGCTGGTAGCGAGTACATTGAAGCACGGCTCCATCCAAGACGTGAACTTAACGATATTGGAATAAGGATCGCGAGACCTTGTGGTTCAAACGAGTTTCAGAGGTGAGACATGATAGCACCAAGGGAAATTCCTAGATCCCGGTAGGAAAGAATTGGGCTTGAGCGAGACGATCTGTGAGATTAATGGTTCGCCTATCTACGATCAGCAGCGACCCCTTGTACGCTGGACAGAGCACTAGGACAGCTTAGCCGCCTCTCAGCATCAGCTCATCATATAACTATTCCAGCACATGCCCCGTGAATTGTTACAACAGATCAACCTTCTCAGGCGGAAACCCGCAAGGAAATCCAAGCAATAGGAAGCCATAAATTGCTAGGGAGGTCAACTGTTGTCCTCATCTTTAAGATAAGCTCGCAGTTAATATCCCAACCTCAGCGATATCGGCCTAATCCCGACAGCGCCAAAGCTGTTAGCATCCGTCATTTTTTCCAGATTTTACAACGCGCATAAAGAGCAACCTCGTGAAGAACAGGCTAGGTTTCACACTCGTTGAAAACCAACGGTCACTGCTTTAGAGGACTCGCAGTCCTGTTGATGGGTCTGCCCTACGGCACTATTTACTGAAAAGTATATGTTGGGCCTCATAAATTTGTATCAACATACCTCAAGTCAGGTTATGGCTTTCTACACTTTGCTGTTCCGTAGTGGGGTACGACAAGGGTGCCATATATCCCTATTTCCTTTCAACTTTGTTAAAGAGGATGTCCTACAGAACGTCTTTTCCTTTGTTCGGACAGTGAGATTGAACTCATAAGTGAACTAAATTATTGAGTATGCCGGTGGTACCACCTTTCTCAGTGACGACGGACACCCGTTGAACCGCCGAGTGACCGAAATATCCAGATATCGTATAGGCTTTGCATCTTCAAAGTGGAGTCTGTGGCTCCAATCACCCTGTATAGTGAGCGACTGGAGAGTCAGTTGCTCAAAGCACCTCCCGAAACTGACCACAAATGGCGGTGTCCAGTTGATCAGATCACGAGCTACGAAGGCCAGAGCAGCTTTCGTGCACCTACGATACCTTTAACGCTGCCATCACATCCGGATTTCCCTCAATGGAAGGAGGCACAATGCCACAGTTATTTTCCCACGGTTATGAGACTTAGTCTCTGAAGATGCCCACCGGGTCTGCATTCAACCATTGATATCTTGGAACTACTGCTTCAGTCTAATGGGCGAACGATGAAAAGGTACGTGATAGTTGTTCTCCAGTCCGCGCAATCGCGCTGCACAGCCCTCGCTGGCTTGGACACGTTTTAGATATGCTTGACCATTGTCTACTTCTCTTGCTCTTTTTTACGTGCTAGGCAAGGATGGAGGAAGCGACGACGATGCCACTCTAACTTATTTGTTATTGCATGCGTCACACACCAGCGTTGTGAAAGGAATGCGCCCCTTGATCGTCTGGGCGCACTACACGGTAGGAGGGGAACCTAGACTGAAGTTTGAAATGATGTAGGGTCACGCCAGGTGTGATAACGAGCCGGACAGCAGCGATTTACTGTCTACCATCGCAATCTTCGCCACGCAAACAGCAAAATCTATCGTGACCGTTGTCACTAGCGTATCTGTGAATTCCTGAGGCTCCAACAGTCATGTTGTGCTTAAGGCCTCCAGATCTATCTTTGTTCAATATCTTTGCAACTTATTTCGCTTTGCCCACATCCCATATTTTATTCTTCTGATTTCAATTCGCAGACTTTATTTCACTTCTTGGTTTATCCACCAGTTCTTCATTATGTTGGTCTTTCCTCATATCTCAGTCTGCTCGTGCCGCATGCGCAGTTCGATTCTGTTCCGCCCTAGGCGATTCTTTTAAACCCTTACTCATATACCATATAAGCTTAAGCCCGTCCGCACCTGAATACCACAATCACGTTTGGGATGGGGCGTCGTCTGCTTCGCCCTCTCCATGATCGGATTCACCGAACAGCAAATCAGTTGGCCGACACCCTTTCATTGACATCTACTTCGCATTCACAAGCCGATCGTCGGGCATTTGCTTTGCCATCTTTTTTTCGTCGATATTACTTTGGATTCTGGTATTTGGAGCTCGCAGCCGGAGTTTTTCTTCCCATCTCGCAAATTAGCATCGTGCCTCTAGTTTTTGCTCTCCCTTTGCTTTCCAGACTTCGAAACTCAGGAGAATTACCCTGCTTTCTGCATTCCTACCCACTTACGATCTTCCCCCATTCAGAAGGAGGACCAATAAAGTGAGTCTTACGCGAACTACCCCCTTAGTTCCCCTAGTTTTTTACTATGGGGCTTGTCTCTTACACTGTGCTGCATTCTGCATAATAAACATAACAATGTACGGAGGAGCAAGGAGGTAAAGTTTGACCAGGTACGTACAATAAGTGCAAGGGACAACTCCCTCACGCGCGACCAATCCGCCTCCAAACGGTTTAACCGACTCAATGTTCTCGATATTTGCGGGCAACGAATCCCGGTTCTTTATAACTCGACGAGCAAAGAGGTCTACTTTTGTCCCCGCATGCTCTCGGTTTAGTGTATTTATAGCGACGATCACGTAACTCCAGGGTTGTAGTACTTGTAAATACCTATTGTTATCTTCTGGATCACCATGCTGTACATATCGTTTTCCGCATTACGAAAGGACGCTTTTCAAGCTCACCCATTTGAGATACCGCGATGGTTTTGTTTTGGTGTTCATGTTCCCTTCAAATGCGAAAGCAAGTATGAAATGACTGTTATGTTGCCGAGTTTGGTTGGTCTATGCACACACTGAAGCACAAGACACAAGTACTCGCGACGCACGATATCAGAGGAGCGAGCACACAGCCTGTGGTCTAGTAGGACACGAACACAGAGGTTGGAGACAAAAAGTTCGGGCCCGTAGTTGCACAACGAACGGGACAGATCTGCCACTCCCTTGAATGAGCAGCCACACGGAACAATGAGCGGTGCGAAATACGAACAACTAGCTCAGCCTGATAGCGGAAGAGAGAAGACGAACACAGAGTACTGCTGCGCGTTTATTGGTGACCCACCAACACAAGTCAGAATTCAAGTGAGCTCTATCGTTTATATAGTTTTGTTGGGTGGCCTTGATTGATGTGTGGACTAGCCAATCACAGAACGGGCTTTTGTGAATCCTTTCGCGAACATATAAAAATATTCAACCGCGCAATATTTAAAACAACGTCGATTTCGAAATATTGAGAAGAGGACAGATTCTTTTGGCAAACTAATAGCAGGAATGAAATTTGAATCTCCAAAAACCTTGGATTGGTCGTCGACCATAACACTGACTATTCACTCATTGTCAAGTCGAGTGATGCATGGCCACCAGTCTCTTATGCTTATTGTGATTGAATGGATGCAAGCGGACAGACACGTGTTATCTTGACTCCAGCAAGGGATTTGATTCAGTAGGCAATCGTTTGCTTCTGATCCATTTGGGGTCATTCGGTATTAGCGGGCAAGCAAATCGGTGGCCGAAGGGGTTTATCGTGGAGAGGATATCTAATATGGAGGTAGGATCCTCGGGGTAAATGTCTAACCAAACTTAACCACCCTGACGAGGTTATTCAGGGAGCACTGGTAAGACCACTTTCCCCTGCATTTTGTCAGTGACGCGTATATATATATAAATATACGTACATATATATGCAAATGAAATTCCACAGGTAGATAAAAAATGGGATAAAAAATAATGAATCATAACAAACCAAACGTTTTTTTTGTTTTCACTGTAAATATTTAGCGATTTTTACGAATGTTTTCTGCTTTTAAGGGTGATGAATTTGACGGACAGGCCATACAGCATTCGCGCCACTCCTTTCGGTTCCCAGCCTTAGTTTTAAGCGTCTCCAACCCACAACAGTTCTCATCTCTTGGGCCCCGACCAAGAGTGCGGAAGTACCAACCGAGGCCAAGGCCGAAGCTAACTACTTCCCTTTTCCAAGCCAGGTCATTGCCTGACCACTACGTCGCATTCGCCAACCGTACCAAGGACGAATAGATAGACATTGGGCAGGTACACGCAGTATCACTGATCTAACTTTGACGCTACGATCAATTAGTTTTTTCCGCTGATGCTAATGTAATAGGGTACTGCTGCAGCGGGAATATAAAGGCCGTCGTAAGCTGTCATGGTCGGTGATCATTCTAAGACTTTCGATGCCGCAGATTTCAGTTCCGTTATTAACTTTCCAAAGCAGCCTGTGTTTTTGAGTGACGTTTTTCCGAATATTGCGCGGTTGAAAATTCTTGTGTCCAAAAAATGATTCGTCAGAACTCGTTCTGTTTCACATATCGACCAAGGCCACTCAAAAGAACTATGTAAACGATGGAGCTCACTTGAATTCTGAATTGCATTGGTGGGTCACCAATAAACGCGCGGCAGTGTCCTGTTCTCGTCTTCTCTCGCCCACTAGCGAGTTGGATAATGATGGAACTTCCACTTTGCAAAGTCACTCCTGTGAAGCCAAAAGCGATTTGTTAGGGAAATGTAATAAGTATGTCGCTGTGCAATTTTCGGAAATTATGAAAATGTTAATCTTCTCGACCTGCTCACTGATTAACCGGACGATTTCGGATATGAATACATGTTGCACAGGAAACCACGTCAGTTGCGCTCTCATGGCTGCCACGGCTGATCGTGCGGACGCGACCGCTGTCTGTATAAATGGCTCCGAAATGTTTTCCCGTTATGCCCGTTCGTTTTATGCTAGTTTTCAGAGTTCGAATGTGAATTTCGGGGTATTCAGCGTAAAGCGCTTAATCCATTTTATAAATATCATATTGTTAGCTCCTGGAAATTGGCTCCTTGAGCGTCCGCGATCCCTTCTTTCTTCTTTTCCATATTATCACTTCATATATTGTCGCGTGCACAAGCGTTGCAGAAACCAAAGCCGTCGCCGGTAAGTCTGTTATCTTTTCAAGTAATATTCATTTGCAGATTTCTAAATATCAACTGCCTAGCCTTTTTAATGTTGCGTGCAGTTGGTTGGATGTTGTTTCCTACACAACAATTCCTTTTATCGAATTTTGATAGTGCGAGGGAGGTCTGCGGATACGGCGGTGAGAAGTTCAACCGTCTGGTTATTGTTCAGGCCATAAATAGTCCTAGGTGTAAGTTCCGGGTAATGGATGACCGGAACGACGTCGCCTGCGCTTATTGCGCGGACAACGCGGTCTCAGGTTGCTGAAACGGGAGGATGTAGATAGGTTTGCCTTTTTCGTGCCGGGTAGTGCTCTGCATTTAGCTGATCGGTACTGCGAAGTGATTTTAGCAGATGCGACCCGCCAGCGTATCTGCGGTGGGTAAATACTTTGGCATGCCATGGTAAAAGACGATCGTAGGTTAGGCCGCTCAGCATTTTACGCTCTGCTCCGTAACGAAAGCGGAGCAAGCTACCGCAGGGCAACTTTTGCCATGAAGGATATGTTGCAGCGGCTGATAAGTTCAAGACAATAGTCACTGACCGCAACCTGGAGCAGCTGAGCGCTTTTTAAGCTGCCTACCACAAAGGCAGTGTAATATTTTGTCGGTTTCATGTTTTCATGGACATGCGTCACCGTTGCGGTAGCCTTCCAGTAAGTGCGGAGAGGGAAGGGTAGGACATTAATCAGCGGATGCGGAATCTATTGTTTGTGTCCACCAAGGTTGACTTCCATGAGTTTCAGTCTGCAATAAGCGTTCGTTGTTCTTCGGCACTTACGTACCTTCAGCGCGCATGGCTGCCGTATGAGGCAATGCGGTCACAATACAGTTTTAAGTGGTCAATAAATTTTGGCATTCTCACGGCCAACGGGGTTCAAGTAGAAAATAGGCATTTAAATCGTGGTCTCTCAATGAAATCCACCCTTCTTGATGTTTTCTCGCAAATGATGCGACGCAGGGAAGATTTAGACGAGGCTAGGCGTCGCCGCGTTATCAGGGAATTTCTCGGCAGTTGCGTAGCACCCACAGGTTTGGAAATGTACGACGCTCTTCTGAGTAGAATTAGTTAGTTCGCAAGGAATGCAGTTAAGGCACACCTAGAAGCGCATAGGTTAGTTAAAGTACAGTAGGTTAATGGGCCTTGGGAGTTAGGCTGTTCTAAGTTCTCCAGTGCACGTTTATTGAAGGGCGTTCAGACGTCATGCACTTGCAATTTCTGGAACCAGTGTCTGTTACCAGGCAGACACATATTGCTTACTAGCTACTTCCCTGGGTATGACGCCGGGAGGCTTCCAGTAGGCGGATGGGGGTATGAAGGTGAGGATTACACACGCCCGTTACCCTCACCCGAGAAGGAATGCAGCATAGCGGAGGAACATTTACCTATCAGTAAAGAAGGCCAGATGTTCCTCTTTGCCGACGCTTTCCATTTAGGTATCTTTATTGACCGTAAGTGAAGAAGTGTCAGGGCGTTTGTTGAAGCAACTGCGTTGCTGGGGGCAGTTAAAGAATTCACCGACGCAGAAGTTAGTGCAATCGTCGGTAACAACGTTCGCAGTAATGGGACAGAGAATTAGGAAGGCGGTTGAACTGATTCCCAGCACGTCCTCATCCGTTCTATTGCCTACGTCTTCGAAGCATAAGACCTCCGTTGCTCCCATGGATACCGACGACGTTGATATACAGCTCCCTTATAGTTAGTAAATTTTAAAAAGCACGCAGTCATGACTTCCGCTGGCTACAGGCTGCTGAAGTTAAAGAAATGCAAGCAATCCAGGCCACCACCTTCACCAATTAAACAGGGCCTACGCGCCATCTGCAGACTGGAGCAGTCCGTGGTGGATTTGGATGGAGCGACCGAATGGGCGCAATCCGACTTATGTCAATGTCGGATTTACTCGCATTGCGTGAACCACTTGGGCGAAGAGGTTTGCGTCTGCGTGCGTAGCCTATCGGCAAAAGGCAAGTATTGTTGCGTTGGTCCAGAGATGCTTGTAAGTGCGGTTAGCCATATATTCCTGACTAAGGAGAGATGGGGATAGACATGGCCCTGTGGCTGCCAGAGGAGGCATACGTTTTTCCTTCGGGCATTTAAGGTTAGTATAACTCCCTTGCGAGTCAAACTGCAATATATACATATATGTCATACGATTGAGGTGGTACCGGATATGTGCATATGTTTTCAGATTAGGAGAAGAACAAGAAAATGATGTGTCACATGACGTGGGAAATCACTGTATAGGTAGACAAATCGCTATATTGATATGTATTTCCGTTATTGAGCAACCTTCTATAAGTATATATAAACTTCCCACATGGGGCAACAAACGTATATGAGCATTTATTCATTAAATAATTTATACATGTTGATGCAAAAACGTATTTGATATATATGTATAGTGGAAGTATACATACATTTGTATATATATCAATTTAGACACATTTATATACGTGTGTCTACTATATATACATATATATTTACATTGCGTTTTTGCATCAACATGTCTAAATTAGGTACCAGATAGCTTTACATATATAAATCCCTTACGACACAAGTGGAATTATATGCTCATAGATGTGCATATAATTATTTATGCATATATATTTATATATGCATATATAGACGGATATATTTATGTATGTACGTCCATATTTATATGCATATATTTCCCACCATACATGCATATAAACATGTTAAACAGATTTACGCAATAACTTGTCCACCTAAATTTATATTACGACTATGGAGCAAAAATGCATATAAATCCTACATCGCCGTGGTGCACATACGTACGTTTCTGTATATATTTCTCTAGAAATATATATATGTAGACATCGTTTTTGCAATCATCGGGCAAACAGATATTTATATATATTTTCTATTTCGCAGCCATAACAAAAAAGGGGAAACATAGAAAGGTCAGTTTCACTATTACAGCTACTACATTTCACGGGTTCGGCATTCTAAATGTACGTTTTTAATTTTTCTGAACAAAATAACATTGATATTATCTTCCTAGCTTAGCACCTTCTGATTCATCACTTTTCCACTACGTAGCAAACTAACAACAGCTGACATTCAACACCACCCGTTACCAGTGATCGCGGGGTGGACAGTTGGTATTCATCAGTTATCGCGAGTGGATGAATTGCGTCCAGCGATTTGAATGTTTGCAAAACAGCCTTTTGGAAGGGATGGTTTGTTAACACCGGAGGGTTGGGCTAGCTGTTCGTATTCCGCGCCTATTCTTTGTGGCTGCTCATTTAAGGAAGCAGCGGGTCAGTTCAATTCGTTGCGCGACTACGGGGCATACAGACTCGAGCCGGAACCATTTTATCTCCAATCCTCAGTGTGCCTTTGTCTTAATAGACTACAGACTGTGCTTCTGTGCTATCGTACGACGCCTAGTGCTTGTGTCTTGTGCTTCAGTGTGTGCAGAGTTCAACCATACTTGGCAGCACAACACACACTGAACTAACGTGTGAAACTAAATCATCAATGAGTATGAAGTCTACGTGTTATCCATGAATGTTACAGTAAAAAATACTCTGGGGCTGCTTAGTATCGTCGGTGGGAACAGGGTTAGAGATTTAGCCATGTATGGTATCAAATGGGAGAACCAGTGTGAAGTCGCAGCATAAAAAGCTAGAGGTAAACCGTTTAGATTTAGATCAATTTTTCACTGCTGTAGATCAAGCCTTCAAACCCGTTTATGAAGCTGAAGAGGAAATGTGCCAAATCCCTCGCACGGCCAAAATAAGTAAAGATATAGGTCCTGATGGCATTTTCTCACTTCTAAAATGCGATGCGGCCTCACTCAGTGGTGCATTTACTTCTCTTCTTAGTACATGCATATGCACGCAGTCCATTCCGGATTGGTGGAGATTAGTCACTATCGTACCCAAACCCGAGTCTATTAATTCCAGTTCTCCAACGTTCTCGTCTCATCGCTCTTGAATTCTGCGGTCTTAAGCTAACAGAATACACCATCCCGAGACGTCTAACATTCTCTATCAGTACGCCTGATGACTCCTTTTGGTTTGCCTACACACCAAACAGCTCCTCTTTGGATACTATGGCTTCCCTGGTTCAGTATATTACCAAATCCTTGGATGCGCTCGCTAGATCTGTTCCAGGCGCTTTATTAGATTTCCCCCCTAAATTCGACTCTGTTGCACGGTTTTAATTCGTTGCAAACAACAACAGTTCCATTGTACAGGTGTCTCTTGGCATGGCTATCGGGCTACTTAATCAGCGGAACTCAGTGCATGAAAATTTGCCCCGTTGGCAAATAATTCTGGAGCCCTCAATGAACTATTCTTTCCTTTTATTTTTTTTTTCAAAATTGAGTAGCGATCTACATGTTAGTTGCTGTGGTCAATTATTCAAGTACGCTGATGACGTTGCTCTCAGTCGGTCTATATTGGAAACCAAAGATTTTCCCAACTTTTCCAACAACTAGCCTCTCATTCGTGATTCTTCTGTTCTCTGTGGTCTTCATCTTAATATGTCAAAATATGACGAATGTTTGTTTACTCCTTCTCGGTCTGCTTACCCCGTTGGTCCTTCCTTCATCAAGACAGAACCACTCACTAGGGTAGATCTTGTCAACTAATAGGGAATTATTATCGACAAAACCTTGAGATGGCCCTCTCACAATTCTAGTTGTGTGAAATATCTTATCACTTTAAATAACAAGATTGCGGCATTTCCAGGCTATGCAAAACACCATCCCCTATATATTTTACCTGTGTTTTGTGCTCTCCTCTTTTGTTTCTCTGTCATTCCCGTCACTTTTTTGTAGGTAAATTTCAGAACCATTCGTCGTAGTCTTTTCCTTGTTAGCGGTTTATCCTACATGCCGCTAAAACAAATTTGTACCAGACTGTATTGTACCCATCTCTCGGCGTTTGAAATTTCAGTTCAGTTTTCGTTTGCACGGGACAAAAGGTACCCCAGCGATGAAACCAGGGTACTGATCGGTGTTTTGTCAGCGAATTTCTACGGCTTCTAATACTGCACAGGATTTGAAGTTGTTTGTTCTCATAAACTAATGTACTGCTTATTCCCAATTGAGCTAATCAACATTCAACAGTAAAGCAAAAGAAGTCAGTAACAGACGCCACATAATAACACAGGAGTCCTATTCTGCGGCCGGGCAGGACACAAGCACACTAAAGCCAAAATTCCAGGTCTTAAAATGAGAGACAAGTCAATAGTCCAAATAAAATAGAACGGGAACGCAAAAAGGCACGATAAAATCAATCGGAGCAGATTGCAGCGCAGAGCTTATAGCTCTAAGGGAAATTGCCCAACCAGAAGCGGGGGTCTATTGAAAGAAGGAGGTAGGTGTCCGGTGGGCAGTAGCAAAGTGCTGCTTAACGGAAGCAATGCCTGAAGAGGAGGAGATAGGCGGAATGGCACGGATGGCTGGCATGCCTCAAACCACGATGTTTGTCAAATGCTATCTAGTGGGCCTATGAAGAGGTTTGCAGTTAAATCCGCCAAGGCGTCTCCTGGTGCAATCTCTGACCATGTACTGGCAGGAATTCCTGTTGTCCCTAGCGGGCACAGCGATTCAGCAATCGATTGCGTGCTTATGGTTCATACCAGCAAGTCCGACTTATCCAAAGGCGAACGTCAAGCCTCAGTTAGCGGTTCGGAAATTCTAGAAACCGGATTCGAAGAACCTAAACCAACGCTGCCCAGGATAGATCAATCTACCAAACCTCAGTGCGCTGTAACGCGGATGGTAGCCGCGCCAGTAGACAGGTCCACCCCGAAAAAGGGGGTCAATACATCGGTGGCAAACAGAAAGCCACAGGGTCCAAAACCTAATAAAAAGAGTAAAGCAAAAACCGCTACACTCGTGCAGGGCCAACAAATTCACTCACGGCAGCGAAACAAATAAGACCGGTTGTGGTGGTCTCGAAGCTCAAAGTAAACAAGAGTGAGAGCTGGGCAGACGTTGCAGCTAACTCTCCAGTAAACAGAACCGCAGCCGTAGTTCCAACGGGCCACTGGGCAGACCAGGACGATTTGGATTTTGAAATTACTTGTCGCGGAATCCGGCGGACCCTTTACGGCGCCTCTTAGGACCTGGGGGACAGCTATAGGGGCCACATTCAGGACAAAATCCAAGTGCCCCCCTCGGACACTGCGATCGAGGACAGTGCAGTGAGCACTGTAAGTGGGCAAGAAACGCCTGTAAGCTGGCCACGGATACAGTTCACAAACAGCCGTAGCGTTCAAGGGAAATGGAATGAACTGAGAGATTCGATGTAACAGCTATTACGAAAAGCTGAAACAATCATAAGCTGGAGGAAATTCTTGTGAGGGACCACGTAACATGCACACAGGATGGAATGAACGGTAGGCAGTGAGGATCATTGGCCACATTTGTGCATCAGAACTTCACGAAGTGGTAGATGCCGTTCAAAGTGCACTCGGCGAGCCTGCACGCAACCTCATGATTCGTCAGGCTTCTAAGTAAAACAGTGCTGGTACTTGGAAATTGAGAGTTTTCTTGTTATAAATCACCATGTGATATCATAGATTAACTCAGCATTAAGAAACCATGGAAGCGCCATAGAACTGATGATTCCTAATAAGGATGACGCAGTTATACAGGGCTCTATGATTACTTAATGGTAAGTTAAATTATGATATCACGTGGTGAGTTATTTCATGGAAGTGGTATGTATTTTGTGTGTTCATACAGAGCCTCAACTACGAGTCGTGAGGAGGATACCGAACGGTGGGCTATGATACAAGTAGTGTTAGCCCGAGCTAAGAAACTTATGGTACTAAGGCACCTCAACTTTCCAGGCATCAACTGGGGGAACAGCAGTACCTCGAAGGGAACTCCAGGGGAGACAGTCGTACGGTGGCTACTTTTATATGGTTTGACCCAACATGTAAGACAGGACTTTAGGCATGGAGTAGGCCATTGCCCCTGCTGCTAGACTTGGTGATGACTGGGTATCAAGGGGATATAAGGTGGTTAACATCCAAGGAACACCTAGGCAGAAGTGACAACGTTGCCCTCGGTGCCGAATGAATTGCCAGTTAGAATCTCTGTGAGCTATTGTAGTGGGCTGGAGACTAAAGAAATACTAAAAGCCGCGCCATCGATATGCTGGTTACTACAACACCAAAGCCCGACGGTAGAAGAAAGGTGGGCAGTCACTGGTGGAAGACGCGCCAGGCTGACGGAGAAGTTTGCCCCTTCCAAAAACACTAAAAGCAATCGGTAGCCAGCATTGTGGTGTCAAAAAATGTGAGTAGTAAGGATTAAAAAGAGGTGGGCAAGATGCGATGTGTCGTGCCCGTCAGACGTAGAAAAGCTACATATAAGCTGGCAATAAAGCGCAAGCGCTCCAACAAAAAGTACTTGTTGGAGCGCAACTCAATATGAAATATCAAAGCAAACCCCAAAGCCCAAGAAGCGTATGCAAAGTCCAAGAAAAAGTCAGGGGCTGTGTCGACGCCCTAGAATGACCGGAGGAGAAGCTGGCGTTGACCGAAAAACATAATATTGGAATCGTTCCGTGGCAATTCGAGCTTGCCGGATGAAGCCCATTTGAACCTGGGGACACCAAAATATTTTCATTTCACGGACAATCCGGGGTCCTCAGGGCAGGACAAAATTTTTGTCAGAGGCAAACATGCCAAATAGGTTTAAAGTTGATAACGCGGCCAGGATACACCCGGTGATCGTTTGGCCGCTGGCGGAAATACTTTTCACGCAGCCCTACAATGCCTCATCCCGCGGGAACTTGAAGAATGAAAAAAATGCTATAGGAATGGGTATATACGGAAGCGGACCTAGACAAGAGCTTGTAAGTCTAACTTGCATCTTGTGTAAGTGCTCGGAAAAAGTCAACAGGCGGCAGATATACGGGCAACTAGTGAATCATAGTGCTATTTCGGCAGCCAGGCATCAACTCTAATGCATTTAAAGAAGAACACGCTACCCGCTGAGAATCACTATACTCGGGCGTGAACAAAGAACATGTCCGTTGAATTTTTGGAAAAACTAAGTCTAGAAGAGAGAAATTGTGTCCCACTAGGTGGGTTTGCTAACATGCGCGTGTCAAGATGTCTGTGATCAGCTGAACAAGGGCCTTGCTTAATAAGATTGTTGACGGGAGGAACTTGGAGGTGGAAGTGAAAGCTGCCGCAAAACCCCTCGCTTGTTCTACAAGTGCCAAGGATTCCTCGAGTTTTGCGCTTGGCGCCCGATAGATAATAACCACCTGTGAGACTTCCAAAAAGGAGACCACAATCTTCATCAACAGTGCGCCCGTGGGGGTATTTCTGACAGGGAAATTGCCAGATAAGATGGAAGAGTTATACTGTTTTAATATCACTTCTTCAGGTATTCGCCTGAGCGCGTCTTTTCCGATGGAGGTATAACCGATGATAGTCATCCAAAAGTCAACTAAGTCTGAAGTGAGACACTTCTCATTGGCAGCCATCAGATGAGGCCCTAGGTCGTACGCTAAATATCTGAGATCGTACCCTTGCTATCCACCATGAATTAACTCCCCAGATAGTAGCCACATGACTTCACTAACCGGAGTTCGCCGCCCACCGATTTCGCGTACGGATTTCAACGGTCCTTAACTGCTCAGTTCAGTTCATTTCAGTTTGCACAAGAAAGAATCCACCGCAACGGTCAAACGAGAGTTTAGGTGGGTGTGTTGCCAGCAAGTCTCTTTGGCTTCCAAAACCACTACCTAAACTAACTTGAAGCGCGTTTCAGCCGCAACTGCTAATGAAACGTGTCAGGGCGGTGCTTCTGCAGGGGAAGATGGTCGCATCTACAAGGCAGAATACCACATTTTTCGAAAGAGGTGACCTCGTGAGCCGGAGCTTAGTAGCTGAGAAAACTGACATGACGAAACTTACCAACTGGCAATGAAAGTTCTCGCATCAGACTAATCTAATTTCTCCGGTTAGCTTAACCCACCTTATTTCCAGGTTATTGTTTAGACTACCGGTTAGATAGCAGGACTGTACGGCGAGATGCCTGAGCGTCCCTGTTCTTGCACCGAGAGCTCCTTGGATGAGACGTTGCCTCCACAAAAAGAGACTGAAAGCCCGCTCCAGTTTCTAGGGTGAAAGTGTGAATCTTGTATGTGACTCCGACTCTCAATCTATTAACCTCGACGATGAGAAATGAATGAGTTGTTTTCCTATCGACCATCTCCTGAGCCCTGCAATTCAAGCACTGCCCTCTTTAAACACAGCTAGCCATACATAGTCTAGCCTCCCTTTGAACCCGCGCACTGATCCCACCTCGACCATTTCCTTCGGTAGCTTGTTCCAGCCAATAATCACGGATATGGCAAACGGTTCGCATCTCAACCCGGTAGTTACATGCTCTCGCAAAATCATTTTCCCGTTCGCTCCTAGTGGTTCGTTTCCCTTTATCCGGACTAGCGTTCCACAGTGACCCCGTATCTCGGCGGTCGGAAAAATGCCTTCCAAATACTTAATGTCCAAATCCTCACCCTAACTTCCAGTGTCCTCATAAATTTGCACGATTTACACCTGGACCTCCCCAAGCTACCTGGCAAACTTTACATAACTGTACTTCGCCGTTTGAAACACAATCTATCATGAGACCCCTTTTCCAACCCTATTTTGTCCAGCGTTTAACCCAGTTGCCCCGGCTAGAAAACATTTCTCTCCTGACTCCCGCGAATTCCAAAAGTAACGCCTATCCCCCAAAATTCATGCGAATGCCTGCTAACCGGCCATTTTCCGGCGTTTTTCAAAGCCCCCTCCCCACTAACCTCCTTGATTGTCAGTTCCGCCGTGAAAAGGTCACAATTCGACCACCTAACACTGATCCACCCACACTCGTACCACATCCTCTTACTAGCATCCTATGACAATCGGCTTATTCATTCCCAATCTTCTGCTATCAACCTGGTCTTCAACCCACAAATCCCTTCATAAAGACAGCCCCTCGCCGGCCAATATACCTAACTCTATTGAATTTACTCCCTTATCACAGATATGCACTATCCGAAACTCTAATGTATCCGCTGATTATTTTACCCCCACCAAACCCACCTCTTGGATATCAAGTGGACTTAAATTTTCTAGTGAATTTTTCCTACTCCTACTGAACTCCCGCTCACTGACTCATAAATTAAGGGAGTTGAGACTGTTAGCGGTTAAAAACTCTTACGATAGTATCTTGGTAACAGGGACTTGGCTAACAGACCAAAGCTCAACTCTGTCATTTACGTTGGCGGGTTACATGCCCTACCAAACCAATAGATCAAATCGTAGAGGAGGAGGTTGCCCAGACTAAGTGAAGCAACCACATAGAGCTTCCGTTCTCCATCACCCACTCCTTTATTCTATCTCTGACAACATTTGGCTTCTGATGAAACTACCCGAGCCACCGATCCACATAAGATGTATACACCGACCAACAAACTCGAATAATTCCGATATTTCTGGTCTAACCCAAGCCTTCATTTATCATTCTGGTTCACTCCAGCCGGAAGATAATTGCAGATTACTTCAGTGAACCTAAAGTTTGTTCATCCTCTTTATCTGCTCCACATAACCTACTCGACTTTGTTTCTGAAACGCACGCTGAAAGATGGACTCAGAATGTGACCACGACCACATGGTTGCATAATAGATTGGACCATGTATTTTCGCAGGGCTCGCAAAATAGTAATGTTTTAGTGGCAGAAAAGTTCTCTGGGAGTGACAAAGAGATGGTCACGCGTACATTCTTTTCCGTAAAAAATCATCCTACAAAAAGGATGATGCATAAACATAAACTCGATGTAGCTCGTCTCTAGTCTCCCAACTAGTCCTAAGACAATGACGTGTGACTTTCATGTCCCTAAAATCAGTTGGTCCTCCTTAACAGCCCCATTAACTCGAGTTGTATTCATCCTCAAAGAGCACGCTGTAGAGTACACTCAGCAAGTGACCACGCCTACAAAGCCTGGCAATGTTTTGGACCCAAATTTTACGCATTACATTCCTGATGTTAAGATCTTCGTACTGAAACCCCTTCCTGGGATTCATCGTATGCTGTTCAAATGTAGCTTAGGTTTTCCTAACAACTTTCCTCCACCAATACATACCGAACATACAGTGTCCTATCCCTTTATGTCGACTAGATCGGATAAAAGTTCTGACGGTGTACAAACCCTTGATTGATTCGAAGTTTTATAGCCTGAACCGCAGAATGCGGCCAAGGGCTTTTACGGTAAGGGTTTTATGAAGTTGATTGTCTATCCACCCCGAACACCAAATATGCACTGAAGAAGCTTATTAGGCTTCATCAGCTAAAGATGAAACAATTGAGGGCCCGGAAAATCACTAATAAAACAGGATGTATTTGGCTTTTACCGGATGTCAAGTGTTTACTACAGTGACGAACTACTGCATTTAAACCAAAGCTCAAAATGCAAGAAATGCCAATAAATTGATCGCCTAAAACAACTCAGTAAATGTTTTACCTCTTCAAGGCTCGTTTGTGGTCACATTTGTCTGTACTTTCGGATCTCAAAATTCACAACTTCTAACGCATAGAGTCCCTTTCCGACCCGACAAAATAATTAATATACATTTCTCTTGTATTCTTATTGTTAAAAGTCTGTCCAGATCTGACCTAGGATGGGCTATTTCCGCCAAACTAGAACTTGAGGTACCACGAAAATGTTGAAATGCGCCAAGCCATCCAACAGACCTAAACATGCCGATATCCCACTAATTTTGCTTTGACCTACTAGTCTAAACCTCTCTCTGTCCCTTCTAGGTTTGTTGACACTCGCCAAGTCTTGCGCTCTTTGTCTGTCATAATAGAGGACCTCCTTTATTGTTCTACTCCACAGAAGCGGTATATATGCATAATCCTCAGAACTTTTACCCAAATACCCAGGCTGCAATTTTATCAAGGCTTATGCAAAATTTGTCGAAGTTTAACTGGTCAACCTTCCCAAAACTCACAGCCTTATCAACCCCGCCCTCCTTCCCGAAGAGCCAACCCTGCCTTCATTTTCATTTTGACGTTTTAAGTGGAGTTATTCAGGAGTCTGAAATGCACAGGTCGATGGTCCGAATCTTTTTAAAAGTTTCAAAAGCTTGGGATGGCATTTTCCAGTCCAAAACTAGGACGTGCGGAACAAAATATCCAGTATTGTCGCGGTTATCTTACATTTTAGATTTCTTTGAGGTCATCAAAATTAATGGTTATTAGCAGATATGTCAGGCACTCACAAGCTCCCTGTCCG
>LUCM01009736.1:22998-37954 GCA_008360955.1 Fasciolopsis buskii | reverse complement strand
ATAGCATTGAAACACTTAGGAGCGGTACGGTAACTGGTCGCCTTTGCCAGTGGTAATTGGGGGCGTTCGCTGCAAGGAAAGGTACAAGAATTGAAGCAAAATTGATGAAACTAAATTCAAAGAATTCCTGGTCGTGAGCTTAGTAAGGACGCGGCCGTAAACGAGAATTTTATTCATATTGTTGGGCCTTATCAAGCCCCCTTTTTAGCTTTTTTACGTTTGTTAAGAGCCGGGCATCTAACGGCTTTGATAACTGCACTCTAAACTGGGACAAATATGGGAATGGGGACTGTGAACTAGAACTTTTTGCACAGTTTAGAGTAAGCAACGCTGAAAAATTGTGCTTTGATCAGTAGCTGAGCCAGAGGGATCCTCGTGGAACAGTATGTGCTGCAGTGCGGTTAATGGTATTGTGCGTGATGTTTGTCGCAGGATGAACATTATTATGGGAAATATAAAAGTAGAGGGCCAAATATAGTTTACATGACGAAGCCATAATAGTTCGAGACCTTGAAGTTAGTATTCGGCTCACATGGTCTAGGTTAGGGGTAGACCACGGAGGATTCTGGCAAACCCCGCTGCACACACTCGACTGCGATTCGGCCAACTTTACGCATATGCTTGGAGATAATCAGGCGATAGTCAAGATGGGGCCATGGGTTAGGTTTTAAGGTGGCCAGCTTGAAATCCTGAGTTCAGAATGTCTTCGGGACTATAGTCAGCGGTTCTTTCGACGACGACGATTTGGTGGTGAGTCTGCTCATGGAAGCTAAAAAGTAAGAGTACCAAGGCCGTAAATCCTTAACCATGTGGTTTACAGAAATGGGTATCCCATTAACGGACAGGGAGCTTGTGAGTGCCTGACATATCTGCTAATAACCATTAATTTTGATGACCTCAAAGAAATCTAAAATGTAAGATAACCGCGACAATACTGGATATTTTGTTCCGCACGTCCTAGTTTTGGACTGGAAAATGCCATCCCAAGCTTTTGAAACTTTTAAAAAGATTCGGACCATCGACCTGTGCATTTCAGACTCCTGAATAACTCCACTTAAAACGTCAAAATGAAAATGAAGGCAGGGTTGGCTCTTCGGGAAGGAGGGCGGGGTTGATAAGGCTGTGAGTTTTGGGAAGGTTGACCAGTTAAACTTCGACAAATTTTGCATAAGCCTTGATAAAATTGCAGCCTGGGTATTTGGGTAAAAGTTCTGAGGATTATGCATATATACCGCTTCTGTGGAGTAGAACAATAAAGGAGGTCCTCTATTATGACAGACAAAGAGCGCAAGACTTGGCGAGTGTCAACAAACCTAGAAGGGACAGAGAGAGGTTTAGACTAGTAGGTCAAAGCAAAATTAGTGGGATATCGGCATGTTTAGGTCTGTTGGATGGCTTGGCGCATTTCAACATTTTCGTGGTACCTCAAGTTCTAGTTTGGCGGAAATAGCCCATCCTAGGTCAGATCTGGACAGACTTTTAACAATAAGAATACAAGAGAAATGTATATTAATTATTTTGTCGGGTCGGAAAGGGACTCTATGCGTTAGAAGTTGTGAATTTTGAGATCCGAAAGTACAGACAAATGTGACCACAAACGAGCCTTGAAGAGGTAAAACATTTACTGAGTTGTTTTAGGCGATCAATTTATTGGCATTTCTTGCATTTTGAGCTTTGGTTTAAATGCAGTAGTTCGTCACTGTAGTAAACACTTGACATCCGGTAAAAGCCAAATACATCCTGTTTTATTAGTGATTTTCCGGGCCCTCAATTGTTTCATCTTTAGCTGATGAAGCCTAATAAGCTTCTTCAGTGCATATTTGGTGTTCGGGGTGGATAGACAATCAACTTCATAAAACCCTTACCGTAAAAGCCCTTGGCCGCATTCTGCGGTTCAGGCTATAAAACTTCGAATCAATCAAGGGTTTGTACACCGTCAGAACTTTTATCCGATCTAGTCGACATAAAGGGATAGGACACTGTATGTTCGGTATGTATTGGTGGAGGAAAGTTGTTAGGAAAACCTAAGCTACATTTGAACAGCATACGATGAATCCCAGGAAGGGGTTTCAGTACGAAGATCTTAACATCAGGAATGTAATGCGTAAAATTTGGGTCCAAAACATTGCCAGGCTTTGTAGGCGTGGTCACTTGCTGAGTGTACTCTACAGCGTGCTCTTTGAGGATGAATACAACTCGAGTTAATGGGGCTGTTAAGGAGGACCAACTGATTTTAGGGACATGAAAGTCACACGTCATTGTCTTAGGACTAGTTGGGAGACTAGAGACGAGCTACATCGAGTTTATGCTTACACATCAATCCTTTATGGATAAGGAGCCCAGATAGCTGAATGTGAATCCAAAGGGTGCAGAAAATGGAATCGCACATTGGGTCTCAAATTTGGTAGCTGTGCGGATTGCTTTGCACTGGTCAGTCGCCTGCATCTTCCAAAATTTGATCTTTCATTTTAATAGTTGTGATCCTCCAAAGGAAATCAACGTTAACCGCTGATCGCTTACCCGGTTTTCTTTCATCAGAGTAATATTGTAATAGTTGTTGATTGTCGGCAGTCTTAGCTCTTACTTTATAATTTGAAGGGCGTGAGTTAAGGAGAAATATAGAGAATTTACCCTTAGGTTATGTGTCATCCAGAAGGTGTGTTTTGTAGGAGTCAGGTAATCACCAGGAAATTGGAGGGTTCAGTGTGCGCGCAGCTGTAGTGAAGTGGTCAGTCTAGTCGAGTTAAACGTACTGAACGACGGAGTGNCAACATTTTCGTGGTACCTCAAGTTCTAGTTTGGCGGAAATAGCCCATCCTAGGTCAGATCTGGACAGACTTTTAACAATAAGAATACAAGAGAAATGTATATTAATTATTTTGTCGGGTCGGAAAGGGACTCTATGCGTTAGAAGTTGTGAATTTTGAGATCCGAAAGTACAGACAAATGTGACCACAAACGAGCCTTGAAGAGGTAAAACATTTACTGAGTTGTTTTAGGCGATCAATTTATTGGCATTTCTTGCATTTTGAGCTTTGGTTTAAATGCAGTAGTTCGTCACTGTAGTAAACACTTGACATCCGGTAAAAGCCAAATACATCCTGTTTTATTAGTGATTTTCCGGGCCCTCAATTGTTTCATCTTTAGCTGATGAAGCCTAATAAGCTTCTTCAGTGCATATTTGGTGTTCGGGGTGGATAGACAATCAACTTCATAAAACCCTTACCGTAAAAGCCCTTGGCCGCATTCTGCGGTTCAGGCTATAAAACTTCGAATCAATCAAGGGTTTGTACACCGTCAGAACTTTTATCCGATCTAGTCGACATAAAGGGATAGGACACTGTATGTTCGGTATGTATTGGTGGAGGAAAGTTGTTAGGAAAACCTAAGCTACATTTGAACAGCATACGATGAATCCCAGGAAGGGGTTTCAGTACGAAGATCTTAACATCAGGAATGTAATGCGTAAAATTTGGGTCCAAAACATTGCCAGGCTTTGTAGGCGTGGTCACTTGCTGAGTGTACTCTACAGCGTGCTCTTTGAGGATGAATACAACTCGAGTTAATGGGGCTGTTAAGGAGGACCAACTGATTTTAGGGACATGAAAGTCACACGTCATTGTCTTAGGACTAGTTGGGAGACTAGAGACGAGCTACATCGAGTTTATGCTTACACATCAATCCTTTATGGATAAGGAGCCCAGATAGCTGAATGTGAATCCAAAGGGTGCAGAAAATGGAATCGCACATTGGGTCTCAAATTTGGTAGCTGTGCGGATTGCTTTGCACTGGTCAGTCGCCTGCATCTTCCAAAATTTGATCTTTCATTTTAATAGTTGTGATCCTCCAAAGGAAATCAACGTTAACCGCTGATCGCTTACCCGGTTTTCTTTCATCAGAGTAATATTGTAATAGTTGTTGATTGTCGGCAGTCTTAGCTCTTACTTTATAATTTGAAGGGCGTGAGTTAAGGAGAAATATAGAGAATTTACCCTTAGGTTATGTGTCATCCAGAAGGTGTGTTTTGTAGGAGTCAGGTAATCACCAGGAAATTGGAGGGTTCAGTGTGCGCGCAGCTGTAGTGAAGTGGTCAGTCTAGTCGAGTTAAACGTACTGAACGACGGAGTGCTAATTTAGGTGGGTAGTGGACTAAACACAAAGTTGTAGAAGAAGCGTCCGAGTTAATAACCGAGTTTTGGAGGAATCTGATGCCAGCTGAGACTGGACGGTATCAGGTGGTCTATTGGTGACGTTATCTTAGCGGAACCGGATAGAACAGGGTTGGTGGAGGACCTTGGCTATCGCCAACGTAAGCGCTGGTTATTAGGTTATTCTGCAATAATTTTGGAGCAAACATTATTCTCAAACCTTGCAGGAGTAGGAAGAAGAGATTTTGATGGGTGTGGCAGTTGAGGTGTGCTCTGAACAAATGTGGTTTAAGAAGGGTAGCTCATGACAGGTTGCAGATCAGAGAAAAGAGCTCCGGTATCTATAGTCTGTCAGGTAACACTGGAAAAGAGTTGAACCCCGCGAAAGTATTTGGATAAAAATATTTGGGGTAAAAAACCCGGGGATGCATGCGTAGGAAAGTGCCATAGGAGTAGGGAGACTACATCTAAAAAGGGTGGCCCAGGAAGCGGTTCGAGGTATGAGGTAAATGGCAGGCTCCATATTTAGAGGGTCGTTAGTACACCATTGGCGGGTAGTAGCTGGGTTTCTCGAGGAGGGCGGAGGCACGGGTACAGTAGGCCAATCAATTGGTGGTGATTGTAATTTAAGATTGGTTGGCAGCCTTGGTGGGCCCTCCAACTTCGCGGGGCTTGTGCCTAGATAGCTTGCGCAAGTTCCATGTGCTGAGGCTGCCAGACAGTCGTAGCTCAAAGGTGGCTTCATTTCTACACTAGTGAGGTGGCCACCGAAGTGCTGGATTGAGTGGATAATTGAATAGGTGACTGGATTGTGTTTCCTACAACTTTCGGCTGATTCAGGCTGTGTCGCTTTTTTGTTTGACAGAAGGGAAGGAAGTGCTTAAAAGTACATCTGGGATGAAATATGCGCCAAGGTGCTAGGATTACTGGCATCCGTGATGCGGCAACCACTTGCGTGGCTATAACTCGCGCACTTTTGGCCTGGGGTGCTACAGTTGACAAGTGTAGACGAACTGGGTTGTTGGACTGACAAAGGAGAACGCAGTGTTTCTAAGTCTACCACTTTTGGCTGCGACCAACGAAGGTGAATCATTGGGGCTGATGGTTTCATAGAATCATGCTTGGGGGAGGGGAGTCAATAACATGAGTGGGTTTATTCTCAAATGGACTTGTAACCGTTTTTTGAGGTGAGCGGGTTGCATAGGAATTGGAGCTGCGTAAGCACGGAAGAGTTTGATTGTGCGGACTGTTCGAAAGTATACATTTTTAGGTTTGCCGAGAACCCACTACCTGCAAGTAGGTCCCGATAATGCTCACCTGGTATAGAATAGCCGGAACTGTGGGTTGGTTGTGGTTACCCCAGAGACTGAGCAGATATGCTCGGGGATTAGCCCGTCGAGATGACCCCTTATTGGAAACTTACCGTTCTGAATAGGAACGCCCGAAACACCCCAAATCTTTCCAACTTGAGAGGTTGTGATAAACTTCCGTGACCGCAGTATGGGTAGGATTTGTCTCGGCATAGGTCTTATAATTTTCATAAGGCTTGCAGTTGGCAGCGTTTGGCTTGTCGCATATAAGATCTTTTCTGACAGTTCATCATGAAACTGGAATAGAATTAGGCTGTCATGCTGGGGCTAATTTCCCTGGAGCAAGAAGCGACAGTGGAAGGTGGTCGAGTAAATCAAAGACAGCAGACTTCTTGGTATTTGCAAGGCGTTTGTGGGCTTCTTTGGTCATGCAGTAAATAAAACGCCCCGCCGAACCGAGATTGTCAGCGGTTATATAATTGATTAGATTAATGAGGCTGGCCAGCGAATGCAATTTCAGTGACAGACCTTTAATCCGTTTGGAGTTTGGCTTCTACGCCCCTTAGACATTTTGAGAAGTCCAGGGTGGGACTGAGCATGGATAAGTGTGAATTGAGGTTTATGAGAGCCCTCTGAATACGGCGATACGGCTCTTATGTCACTTTGGCTCTGGTGGAGGAAGCCTAATCTAGGATTGTCGTGAGTCAGGAAAGTCTGCAAGCTCTAGCAGGTGAAATGAAAGTTGGATAACTTCCAGGTAGAAAAAAGATGGCAATAAGTATGGAAACACGCGGATGAAATTTTATGAAGGCTGATCAATAGATAGGCGTGGTTTTAGAAACAAATAAAATCTCTTGAATTAGGGGCTGGTTGAAGCCGAAAATTGACAGTCTATGCTTAGACTAAATATAGACAAAATGGTTAACACCAGATGAGGTCAAGTGCCGGCGCCCGGAAAAGTTGAAGGAATTTTTTGACTGTAGAAACGTTCTAAATCCGCCAAGGGGGCCAGAAAAACACCCTAGTTTGGTAAGAAAAACAACAACGATGACAAATCGCAACGAACATCGGCATAATCCAGTGCCACCCATAATGTCTAATACACCACCAATACGTATTGGGCTCATGTCAAATGTCGAGAGCTTAATTTGAAGCTGATCCAAAACCGAAGAGACCCTGCAATTTTAAACGTCACGAGCTTGTTGTGGCCGTCACTAAATTCAGCCCCCATAGTTTCTGGCAGATCAGAACATCCTATTTCTCTAGCAGTTCTCTGTAACGGTTTCTTAACGAACAGCAGTACTCTGCTTTTACGTTCTATTACATTTAGCAAGCCAGCTGACTAACCATTCGCTGATTTCTTTACCAACATACACGCCTTGGGCTCTTGACAAGAAGCTAACATTACGCACGTTAGCTATTATTTTGGCGCCTTTCATTTGAGATTTCACAATATTGGCACCAGCAAAGGAAATTTCGGCCTTAAGCCTGGTATTTTGTCATCTATGAAAAGTCGTCCTGGAGTAATTTTTATAAACCTGTGTATCGTCTAAGATGATGACAGTCATCATCCGTTTTCGTCCACGTTGACGGGCGACATTTTGATGCCCCACATATCTGGCGCGCTAAAGGAAATTGACGGCCAAAATGCACGGATTCTAGTCCGCGTGAAACAAGCCAATGATTCGCAGCTCCATTTACTCAATGATAAACTCCACAGAGACATTGCACCTTCATGTCTTGTTTTTGTTCCCCGCGTCTCCACCGTGCCATCCTTGTATCAACTTGATCTTGCATCGCGCATGCCTTGGATATCGAGAAACACACTACACCAGATAGCGCCCAAAAATAACCGCGCAATGCGCAACTGGATTTTATGTGAAAACCAAAAGGATATAATTGCTCTACAAATTCTACGGTATTATTCTTGTATGCCGGAGTTGCTGTCCATCCAAAATCAGTCAAAAAGAATTTGCACGTTCATACAAAATAAGTATTCGATCAGAAAATAAATAGCGATAACGTGTTCTGTGGTTCGAGCAAATATTAAAGATTCTACCCGTTTGATGAGGCCCAACAAATGTTTTCTCGGATGGAAAACAAAAACTCAACAAAAAACAATGCAATATCAAACCTCGACCAGCATGGGCGATAAATCGTAACTGGACCGCGGCGAAACAAGCCACCCTAGGTTAGGCTGATCCGTGCCCATACCAGACGTCCTCAAAGCGTTTCAGTTTCGAAGCACCAAGACAGATTGGAAGGTAAATAAATTGGGCGGAAGCTAAACGATGCCCAAAATCAATGGCAATATGGGCGAATTTGGCAATAGTGATCTGATATTGGACAAGGAATGAACAGGAATATACAGGCAAAAATTAAGTCAGTCTAAATGTTACACCCACCGCCAAAGTTCCATCGTGCAGCAAGTGACCTACATAATCCGTCCGCTCCGGATCCCCCATCTTAGGATTTTGGGCAAAACGCCGTGATTCAAAGGAACTACAACATTGAACCTGCCACACCAATCCGCTTGAGAACACTCGCAGCGGCGTGGCTGTACACCCTAGCTGCTGTTGAACCCATGCACAAAAAGCTTACGCATATCTATATATAGCGCACTATTGGCCGTGCTGGTTGTAAGGAACTACTTTGAAAATCCTCTCCAGTCATGCTCCAAAGCAACATACTGACTAGAATGAACTCACAGCTGGCCATTTACAGGTTCCATCTAATTGCTTTTTTGTTACCTGGTTTGGTTTTGCCACTCTCTTTGGAAGTCACCACTTTGTGTAGGACGTAGGTCTGGAAATAAGTCTCTGTCCTCCTAAGACAAACCTTGATCTCTGGTCATCGTTGCGCTGTTTCAATCTCCGTAAATTGAAGGTGTACTTTTCATAGTGTATTACACACCTGATTCAGTAGGAGATAAAAATACGGGTTCGCCTTGTTTCTGTCTGAAATTCGTATCATTTTTCCGCACGTTGCTTGAATAACCAGCATCAGAAAGTCACATGGGCAAATCTATTCCAACCAATCCATCGGCATCAGGCCGGTATTCTTTAGCATCCCCAAGGGTTACTGGCTCCGAATCGCTGCCGCCGTGGTTACCGGGCTCGTGTATTTTTCTCAGAAAGTTCTTTTCTTATTCAGCCGCTTCTGGCTAAGCAGGCGTTTTGTAAATAGGCTTTCAGCCGTCGACACCAGATGTTCTCTAGAGATTTACCGAAATTTGTGAGAAGTTATCTTCGGAGCCATTGTCCACAAGTAGCCCATTATTGTCTCCAAGACAGACGGACTACTTGGCAGCAGGGCTAGCTGCTCCTTTGAAGTAGAGGGCATGGGTTCAAACAGCGCTGGAACAAAGCGCCGTCCTAATAAATACCGGCTCATTCTCCTTACTCACAGTGTGAACGATCCTACCAAATACCGGTTCATTCTGTTTACTCATAGCGCAGACGATCCACACACTAGACAAGCCAGCCCACCTATTTAAAAACGTATATATATATGTCTACAAAAAAGAAAACCCAGATTCCTCAGTCACCGTCCGTATATTTTGAATTGTACTATGCGCCCTAGTAACTTCCTTCTCTGAGCTGCCTGTAAGATTGATCGCTTCTTAATCTGCAGCTGGCAGCTAGGCCAGACTGCCGTCCGTCTTTTTTCTCTCTTCCAGGCCTTATAGTCCTGTTTGGATAGAAACAATTCCCCAAAGCTCTGACGATAATCCGATCCTGGAAAGACGATGTATCCCTTACCATACCATGCTCAAACTCCTTCCACGACACCTCGAGCATGTGGGCGTTACCACAGTAGTGCGGGGCGCGGTCATATCCACCGCTTTGGCCGGCGCACATCGGGCGGGTAGCTCGGCTGCAGCGGTGTGCGAGTGCAACTAGGTTGGCGGACTACACCTCCTGCGTTCACTCCAAAACGGTGTTTTTCAGGTTGGGTGGCCAGCACTCGATCAGCCCCACCTATTAGCACTGTTGTGGTAAACAGCACTGTAGCTCATAAGTTCATGTGCACCACTTTGTACTGGCTTCCTCTTGCTCCTTCCAGAAATTCTTCTAACAAATCCATACAAAAAGAACTCACAAACGGTCAGCATTTTTATTGGCATCTGATATGAACTGACGTTCACAATGCATAATGACACCCGAAAACAGCTGAAGACCGTCGTTTTTCATTAACCTCTATTCTCATCTGCGGAATTTGGCAATATACCGATGCTCCTGGTAACAGTTCTTCACTCGAGTCCACCAGACATTGATCCATTTGACTCCGGTTCTCCTTCTTCTTTTCCAACTCCACTTTCATCTCTAGACCAAGCTCAATTTATGAGCGCAAAATTGCTCGAAACAAACCTCATGTATTAGTACTACGATTGCACAAGACCCATCCTTTGTCGCCGCTCTCCTTGCTTAATCGGTCTGCGCCTTCTGAATTTGAGTTTTATACTGCCTTTTTGATATCCAGTCTAGTTTTCGCTCATCTCCATTTCGTTGTCGCATCCATACTGATACTCATCTCCACCCTATGACTCTCTTGGCTATCGAGTACCCTGGCCAACAGGCGGCGACAGCCGTTGCCCTCCAGCCATATTTTGCGCCCGCGATACGCACCTTTGTTGCATTCAAACAATATAACCCGCAGTGTAGGACTGGAATGCAACCACAGAAAAATCTTTGCGAACCATTACCTAGCTTTGAATTTAAAGCCCCCTGCTCGGAAAACCATATTGCATTGTATGTTTGGTTTCCGTTTTCCATGTCTTCATTGTGCCTTCCTGGCCTAATTTTAATGTAATCTTGCGCATGACTCTCGTATGTCGAGAGATATACAAAAACAAACAAGCCATCCAAATCACTAGAGGTCGCTTTCACCCCCTGTCTCTTCGATTCACAGATTCCGTATTTCCTGTGCATCATCTATGTAAAAAATTGATATTGCCTCGCGCATGCATCTCGCAATCGAGAAATATACATTATTATTACTATTATTATTAAAGCTGAGTCCCAAAATGGAAACAACTTATTCGTAAATTTTACCATATTGAATTACAGAGTTGATCGGCGCACGAGCAAAACGGACAACTATTCCATCACAATGGATCAAAACGGAAGCTGATGTCACTGTACAGAAACCTGCCCGCCGTTTACGTGGCTCACGAGCCAGTAAGTATTAAAATTGCGCGATGAGCGCGAGCAAACAAACTTTCAAGCAAGCGAAAGCATGCATAAGACAAAGCACCAACGAAATTGGTACGGTGGCGATCCCATAACTTTCTGTGCAAAAGGCATTTCTCAGAGAATTTTTCTTAGCTGAGCGTTACACCACCTACCTAGATCAGTTTTGACCAACCAATTCAAAGGCTAGAAAGTTAAGCACACATTCATTCCACCTAATTAATTTCTGCTGTCAGTCCGCTCTCCACCCTGCAACTGCCTGCAGAACTCTCATATTGAATTAGTCCACAGAATAGGTTTTGTTTCATCAACCTCGTATTACCCGCTTCTCAGTTGTTAACGGCAGCCAAATGCAGCTTGTCTAGGTGATAAACAAAAGATTTTGGGCTGTGGAAATGGGCGTCACATAAATTTTGGTGAATATGGGGGTGTAAATCTGTGACTAATTGACTGAGTAGACAGCCGTGGGTGTGGAATGAAACAACGTTGTTTGGCTGACCAATGATGAAAACATGGAATATTTGGTACCCTAAGAGACGTAATGCGTGTTCCATATTTCAGTGTATTGAAATGGACACTTCATCTACTGGCCTATTGTGAGGTGGCTCATTGGTGGATGGAAAGTCGGTCGCACGTGGCTGATAAAAGGCGTCATTTTGATTAGTCTGTCAAAGTTTTATGAGATATGGGATAGTAAGCAGCTGGTCTCAGAGGAGTATACGGCATTTGTTGTCAAGTTGGCGTGACGTGGTAGATGGAAAAAGTGTTAACGCGTGAATGTGGAGTGACCACCATGCCCATTCTGGAAACTTGCGATGGGCCTAACGTCTGTTTTCCAAAACTGACGCTTCCTTTGCTTCCTCCTCCATTCCAAGGGGCTTACGCAACTTGCATCGTGAGTCAGCGCACCGTTTGCCCTTCTTACAAGTTTGCTGGAGCCGGTTATCACCCGCCCCAAGGGGCCGAGATGAAACGAAATGACAGAGGCTTGTCCGTCGGAGAACATCGCCGCGCTACTCGCCCCAAACGGCTAATCTATATGTATCCGCTTTTGTCGGGCTTGAAGTGTTGGTATGTATTCCGGCAACTACTTTTACCTAAAGAACTTGGTCAAATAGTTTGGCTGCTTTTACCCTCAATGCTATATCTCGCAAAGTTTAACGGGTTGCGTAAAATGACTTGTAAACCTCAAAACTAAAAGGTCAGCGGGAGTCAATACCAATTAAAATGTGTTGCTGAAGGATACCGGTACTAATAAACGGTTTTTAGCGCTTTTTTCACTTGTCAATAATTCCGAAAGACATGCTTCGGTGCATGGTCAGGTGTTACAATGTTAGCACAATCCACCGAGCAGTACAGCACGAAGATGGATTCAGAAAGCGGAGTTAATATTACACAAGGTAAGCAGAAGGTTAACATGAGTACTGTTTAGCTCATTGCTCTGCGTTGGGGGTGCATCAATAGCGCGTATCGCAGGAGCAAAATTTGGTTGTGGGACACTGGCAAATGGCAGGGTGTGACCGAAGTGTTCAAAATTTAATAAGTTCATGCAATGTTCACGGAACGTAATCTGCAGTAAATAAAGTCAATGAATCAAGACTGGCGGATGAACAATTTGCAAACCTAGCTAAAACGACTGGAAGAAAATTCGGAAGTGGATAACTAACTAGTAACATCGAAATGAGGATGGAAGGTGAAGCTCATACATTTTACGGTGGCTTCTGCAAACAAGGTGATATACAGAATCCGTTCGGAAGCGTGAAATAGAGCGGAGTAACGGCATGCATAATGGTGAATCGCTGCAAAGGAAATCATCACCAATTGCGAGGATGAAAATGCATAGTAGTATGCAATACAATAAATAAAGTATCCAGTAGCAATATGAAACGAGGTTGGACCTTTTTGGCTCCTTTCAGTGGAGTATCGGACTTGTATTAGTCCTAATGAGATTAATACCTCAGGAGGAAACTGGAGCAGGTATCCGGAGGTATGTTGATAGCAGACTGGCAGGGTTTGAATATAGATGATTTCGTAGATGTTCACTGTTAATGTGATTGGCGTGTTATCAGAAGCTAGGTCAATGTATGTAGTAAAGATTTGTGGCACGTTTCCGTCAGAGATCACATTACGCGGCCTCTGGTTACGGGCGAACTTTTAGCCGGGACCGTAATTTGTCGTTGGCGAATCATGCTGGTTGACGTTATCGATCTGTTTCTGCACGGTCCAGAAAGCAGATCTTGTTGACTGACTTGATTGGTGCTCGCAAGGCATCTAGACATTCTGAAATAATAGAGGAAATTGTAGTCCGGAATGTGTTCCAGCCAAGGGGTTATGGTGAATGGTGAAGAAAATGTAAATGGGTAAATAAAGAGGACCAAAAAATATGGGAGTGAATGGGAAATCGGGGCAGACGCTGAATTTGCACGTTTGCCAGTTGGAAAGCGTTGGGCATATTGGTGTACCAAGGGTAAATCCCCCTTAAAACGGTTCGACTCTTCCATTCTTCCGGTTGTGAGAGAAGGCTGACCTTGCACATTTCCCATATAACACCTGTATATGAAGCTCGCTTGTGCCACCAGATGGAGTGCTGCTCAAAGCGGAGGTTAGAAATAGAGGATAAGTTAGAGCTTGGGTGCTAGAAAACCTGGTGAATGCCATTGGGTGAGGAGGTAATATACGCATTTCGGCCCTAGAGTGTGCAAAGGGTATTAGGCTGAGAGAAATCCGAAGGGTTACGGAGACGGAGGAAATTGAAAAGAAAGTGAAAAACGAGTCGGCCGCTTGGAGAGTATCTAGAGGAAGAAAGGCTAAGAGAGGGGCTGGTCATCAGTGACTAAAAGCAGTGCGGCGAAGGTTGGGTGGGAAGCCGTCGCTGGTATGGGTTGCGAATGGCAACAAGAATTGAAGAGTAAGTCGGAGGATAAACCATCAGCTAATCCTATAATAACTAATATTGATAGGACACCTGTATCTTTAATTTTAGCTGTGATGGTAAGTGTGCACCTGTGAAGGAGAAAAAAGTACCAGTGTTGAGGAGTTTGAACGTGATAACATGACGGCTGTTACAGAGGTCTTGAGCATACGTACCTGGCGTGCATATGGGAGACAGGGATGGTGGGATGGAAAATTGAATGGGCAGGAACGCAGATGCATGTGGAGAGCCTAAAGCAACAATACTCCGGTAAGACTGCAGCATAAGAACCATTGGCACGCCAGGCGAACACGGGCAATTCAGGGTTTAATCTTACCTAACGCACAATCGCCAAATGCTTTCTGTTAAGTTTGTAATAATATTAATCTTTGAGTGGATCTGATCACACTTCCTCATACATCACCAAGACGACGAACGTATTGGGGGCCAAAGCGACAGTCAATGCCAAACGTCGCGGTTATATCACCAAGCGCCCATGATTCAGGCACCGATACCAGCGTGAGAAAGCTTGATTAGCAGCGAAAGGGATCAACCCATTATAAAGGTGCTTTGGTTGCCAGCTTCTGAGAGAACGAAATCGTGTTCACCGAGCGTGGGACTTCAAGATGCTGTGCCCCAGAATTCAAGCCAGGTGTGTGAGTGATTCCCTAAATGCAATATCCACGGCCGCTAATGCTGGAAATTCAGTGAGTGTAGTCTAGCTGGAAATGACGAAGGCCTTTGATAGGGTACCCCACCGTAGGCTGATAAACAGGATCAAATCTTATGAGACCACCTGCCTTATATTCGCACGGTTCACGCCATGCCCTTCATCCAGAAACCAATTGGCAGAAATGAATGGCTACACCTACCCCAGGTGGCGTAATCCAAGGCAGTGTATTTGGCCCACGGGTGCTTCTTTTATGCGGAAATGATTTCCTAAAGGTTATTCGAAGGGATATTTCCGTCCCATTCAGCAATGGCATCAAAATCACATATTTTAGCCTGAGGTCACAGGTTCTACTGTCGCAGAAGTAACGAAATACCTAACGCCTCTCAAAACTTGGGTCAATGGATGAATGATGAGATTCCCAGCCGAAAAAAGGCTGCGTCCTCTGTTGCAGGAACAATTCATTCACAGGAAAGTCTGGAATTAGAAGCCAAACCATCTCCATTAGAATGCGTGCTCCAGATTTAATTTGAACCACGTTCGCAGACTTAAAATTTTGAAACACGCAATTATTCAAGTTGCAAAAGCAAGCAAAATGAATAGACTGATACATACAACCTTTAGCTTGGCCCGGAGTAGGCCGAATCTCTTCAAACGAGAGGCCAGACACATTGTTGATTAGTGTCCCCAAGTCTGCTCAAACGTGAGAATGAAAACTCCATGTT
>LUCM01009736.1:0-21334 GCA_008360955.1 Fasciolopsis buskii | reverse complement strand
AACATGGAGTTTTCATTCTCACGTTTGAGCAGACTTGGGGACACTAATCAACAATGTGTCTGGCCTCTCGTTTGAAGAGATTCGGCCTACTCCGGGCCAAGCTAAAGGTTGTATGTATCAGTCTATTCATTTTGCTTGCTTTTGCAACTTGAATAATTGCGTGTTTCAAAATTTTAAGTCTGCGAACGTGGTTCAAATTAAATCTGGAGCACGCATTCTAATGGAGATGGTTTGGCTTCTAATTCCAGACTTTCCTGTGAATGAATTGTTCCTGCAACAGAGGACGCAGCCTTTTTTCGGCTGGGAATCTCATCATTCATCCATTGACCCAAGTTTTGAGAGGCGTTAGGTATTTCGTTACTTCTGCGACAGTAGAACCTGTGACCTCAGGCTAAAATATGTGATTTTGATGCCATTGCTGAATGGGACGGAAATATCCCTTCGAATAACCTTTAGGAAATCATTTCCGCATAAAAGAAGCACCCGTGGGCCAAATACACTGCCTTGGATTACGCCACCTGGGGTAGGTGTAGCCATTCATTTCTGCCAATTGGTTTCTGGATGAAGGGCATGGCGTGAACCGTGCGAATATAAGGCAGGTGGTCTCATAAGATTTGATCCTGTTTATCAGCCTACGGTGGGGTACCCTATCAAAGGCCTTCGTCATTTCCAGCTAGACTACACTCACTGAATTTCCAGCATTAGCGGCCGTGGATATTGCATTTAGGAAATCACTCACGCACTTGGTTTAAGATTTCTTTTAAGGGAAACTATGTTGGCCAGTGTTGATTTATTCTGTGACGAACATCAAGAGCTATCTATTACTCAATCGCTCTATAATCACGAAGGCGATTGGTGCATGGTTGATCCGTCGTTAATTAATAAGGTCAAGTCAGGTGTCCTTCTTTTGTATTGGGCTGATGATAGACGTTCTCCGTTGGGAAGAAAATCTAGCGCATCTGACGGAGAGGTTTGATATATGGGCCGAAAGAATTAAAATGTCGTTTCTCACAGCGCGGACATAGCTGAAGTTAACGAGTCTTATCCAAGATGGTGGGTGAACATTTTCCAGCAACGGAGATTTCTCAGTCAGTAGGAACAGACCTCTTGAGTATGGTCTCGGACTCAGGCAGGTTGGACAGGAAGTGAGTAGATAACTCTCAGTTGTTGGGGAAGGGGCAACGAATCTGCCAAATATCCGGTGATTTCTTGTGGGTTGTCCAGATAAGTGTCTTTGTAGGTGAGGTTCTGGACGGGGATGGGCAAAATCCTGGTGTGGTTAGCTCTTTATTTCGGTACTTTCGTCGACCTGCTTCTGAATGTGGTCGGTTGAGGGTACCGAGCTCTCTCATTTTACCATGGGAAACTATAATCACTTCCAATTCTTCGGAAGAGTGATTGATTCGTAAAAACAAAATGGATCCTGTGGCTCTAAGAAAACTTTTCGGAATTTTGAAGATCTTGCGGCTCAGTGGGCTATGGCTGTTCCTTTTGGTGGACACTGAGGGAGTCTGAGCCGGCATAGCACTAACAAGGCGTTTGTGCACCAATGAATAAAGCTTGTCAGGTACCCACTGCACCTCTAATGACAGGAGAAAGTGGTCCCAAGTTCAAATGTGGGGCAAAATTGGCAGGCCATCGCAATCTGACCTAAAGCACTGCCTAGGGGACGCAGGTGGACTGGTTATTTGGAGAGATGGTGAAAATTTGCAATTGACGAGCAGGTGGTAACATCCAAGGACCTCCTTTTAATGGATGTGCGAACCAACGTTAAGCTTGTCGTGAAAGTTAGATGTATATTGTTTCGGTTCCTTCTGGGACTGATTACGTGTTGCATCCATCCTGCTTGCTGGATGTTAGAAACAAAAGGGAGCGGGCAACTAGTGGCGGTAAGGGTGGACCAACAGATGCATGGCTCATTGGATTCTCCCACCACGACTTCGGGACCTGGTTCGGTGAAAATATAGCTAAATCGTTCTCGCGATGGCCTGTCGGGTTAAATGCGCATCCAATCAGGCGGCTTCATCAGCAATATGCACCTTACACCAAATGGCATTTTGGATGCGATTTAATGAGGGTCTTGGCAAAATAAGGCTGGCAGTGAATCTAGGACAAGTGCAAGCAGTCTCCGCTACGCTGAGACGGCAAAGTTTTCTGAATAAATGACATCCATGATGACAGCTTCATCGTCCGGAATGAAATCGTCGAGCCGTGTCTGGATGATCAGTAGAAAAACGTAATTCGAGGATTTTCAAGCGCTGGAGATATTTTTCCTACTAATCACGTCAAATGCTTTTCAGAGTTGTCGATGACAGAAGTTGAGAGGTGGTCCGGAATTTCTGCACTGCCTAGGAATCTGGGGTTAGCCACACGCAGGTGGTATGGAGAGCATCGCACCTTAGCGGGGTGACGCAATCCCGCTCCCGAGGGAGAAGTCATGACCGTTGTTCCTAATTGTTGGATTTCTTGAAGTGGCATAGGTTTGCAAGCGCCGCCGTGACCGGAGTGACCCCAGAGGCTTGGATGACACATCATTTGGGGTCGTTTTGGCGAAACAGGGATGAAGGCACAGAATGCCATGGACGGGTCCTTGAGAAGTGCAAAGAAGAGTCCAGTGGCACGGCGTCTGGACATAGGGAAAATTGGAAAACCCTGAGTGGATTTGGGTACGTAGTTTTACCGCCGGTCAGAGGCGTAGATGTCGGATGTACCGATTGTTGAGGATTAAGGGGAGTGTGAAACTTTGGGAGTGGTAACCGCTTCCTTTTAACCAAACGCCACATGGGCTATATGTCAATAGTGGACGGGAGGGGCACTTTTGCCGTTGGCAGGGAAAATCTGCAGTTTACCTGCCGCTGATTTTTGTGCTGTTTACTGACGTTAAGATCAAGGCTTTTGAGTAGCATGGTTATGTGCGTTTGACCCGCTTGCGTTCTCATTCGTGTTTCGTGCTTGCAGGTTTGTGGCGAATAACTTTAGCACTCTTCGAGTTGCGCATGCTTGCGCGTCATGATCACTGGAGTTTATATATTCAAGCAACCTTTTGGATTTGGTGCACACTGTTTAGCATGTGGCCGGGCTTAGAAATGACCTAAAATTAAAGAAACCGACGGCCTTGCGCGTGGTAATTGTGTTTCGTTGCGAGTTTATTTTTTATTTTTTTAAGTGATGTTGCATTTGTTGGATTCGTGATACCGCAATGCTTTCAGGTTGGTTGTGTTTTTAGCACTAGGTTGGTTTGTTCTAGTTCCACGGTGTTAGTGGGTGCTGATTTTAGCACCGGAAATCTTTTCTGATGCTGCGCCGTTAATTTGTTTTTCACTAGCCAGAACTCTGCTAGATTTTCATCAAAACCCACGCGTACCAGTGCACATGGTGAGGAGTTTAAAGGATGTAACCCAGTCTAGGATTGTTTGCAAATACTTTGCGCCTCCGATGCTATTTTGTACGGAGGAGATTGGATAGGAGCTAAGCACCCGTGCCCGATCATTGCTTTAGGTGTAATGGGCCGCTTTTTCGTTAAAAGAAACGAATTCTTGCTTGGAGTACGCGCTGAAGCACCCCAGATTTTTCAAGATAGCGTTCTTTGTAAGAGAATCTGTTAGCATACTTTTGGACGTGCCCAAACGGTGCAACGTTTGCTCTATTTTGACTCCTGTTAATGAATATCCTAACCAGCAATTTGCTGAGAAACTCAAAATGTATTGGATATGGACGGGACATAATATATGCTTTCCTCGTGGCTGATTTAACCGATTGTAGTTGAATATTGCCAGGAACCTTGAGGATGCCGGCATTTCCGGAATTATTAATTCATCCAAAAGTCCCGAACATGATATCATCCATGAATGTTCTAGTTTTAGATATGGTACTTGTTGCATTCGTCGTATCACCAATGAAGGCCGCGGATGATAATTTTGACGGGATTTCCCCATCAATTTTACTTTGTTGAACGGGTTACCGATCACGGGCTGGATTACCATACTCTGCCATTTTTTAGAAGCCAACGAGAGCCATCTAATATCGACACACATCCTCAGGTGTTTGGGATCTCGTGCTTTTCATTTATTCATCCTTACCCTTGATCATTGCACTGTGCTCAGGCTACGTTTTGGCAATATCATAGGCGGGACAAAACTAAATCAGAGTTAGTGAGTTATGAATTCATGAGACGTGCCAAAACGGCATGAAAATGGGTGAGCAGAATTAATTCTTAGATAAACCACTGGGTTTACCTAACCGTAAAAGTAATTAATTGAGGCCGCAATTTCGTTGCTGCTTGGGAAGAATGCATTTAAAACAAGGGTGGACGACAAGTAAAAATTTAAGTCTAAAGGTAATGGAAATATCTTCAGCATATTTTGGTAAAGGCTGGGTCAGAAACGTAACCCAAATCACTATGGCGAATCTTTGAGTGTAAATAAGGTCTAAATGAATCTGATTGTTGTACGACAGCCTCCTGTTGGACCCAAAAAATCACGAATAATGGGTCCCACCAACGATTCACCAAAGATTAGCCAAACTATTGACAAAAGGCATAGGAAAGAGCTCACTCCGAAGTGGATACTCGATAATAAACTGCAGTTGATTTTTTGGGGGAGAGCTGCAACTGCTTTAGAAACACGTGTGAGGCATTCAAACTAACCACTGCCACGGGCAGCCTATAGAATGATTTAAAAGAACGAAGATTTCAAGATAAGACACGAAACCGAACATTGTAATTGTCACGGAAGGTTTCGACAGCAGGATGGTCTGCAACCTGTAGAAACGTGTCGATGGAGCCGATAGGTGTGTTAATTTTAAAAACAAATAAGCAGATCGATAGCTCTGATGATAAATAGTAAAACAGCTTTCAAATATCACCCCCAAGCTAGGACTAAGAAGCTTAGCTTATGCGAATTATGAGCAACACGGATAGACTTAAGCAACACCTGGTGTTCAGAGAAAATGGACATCAAATTCTGAGTAGAAGAACCTTCAGCAATACTAGGTCTACCATGGTAGTTCTCTAAATGACTATACAAATGTAAGGGTGACAATGTACAAAGGGGACAGTCTTAGAACAGCCACTGAAGATCCGAAATCAATTTCATATGGTGCTCAACACATGGGTTTCCTCCTGTTGTCTCTCCACCGCGTGTGTGTGCTGTAAAAACAGATCAATGAGATGGTGTCGAGCCGCGAGGGTGACCGGACATTTTGCGCTGAAACTCAGGGGGAAGTTAGTTTAACACATACTCCTGGGGAAACCGCGACCAGTTTGGGATTCAATTCTCAGGCTTCTAATCGCCGGTAATGAGCCCCAACCCTCACTATCCCGTAAGTGGAGGCCGAAACTCCCGGCATTATAGCATTCAAATGGAGTGGAGCTCTGCGGACTGCAGCTTTTCTGGAGCCAAAGCACCGATGCTTGTGTTGACAAAAGGTCGGACACCATACATCACCGGCAGCTGCCCAGTAAATCTTGTCAGTCAAGCCAGCGCCCTAATCCACCTTAACGCTAAGTAGTACTTATGGAGCTTTCATGGAGAGTACACAGGAATAACCGAAACACTTGCCATCGCGCCACTCTTGACCTCCGGTGAAGGCTCGTGTTGGATGTTGAGGTCTATCAACGGCCAATTTATCCTCTCCGGGGTGTGCATCGCATACAGGCCGGATCCTTAGCCAAGGTAGTGTAAGGCTGTAGCGTAGTTCCGTATCTTCTTGGTTGATGTGAACGTTTCCTCTGATACGTCTTTCCTCGAAAATTAGGCTGTCTCGTCTGCTGCTTATCGATTATCTGCAATCTCGGTATGCTCCTCAGTGATTAAAATTACATTTAATGACATTTCCACAATTAAGGGCTTATGAACAACAGTGTCCTTGCAGCCGGTGTCAATAAAACGTGAACAGACAACGACATGGGCGGGAGATCACAGGGACTTGACTGAGTCAAAGCACTCAGAAGCTCGCCAGGTTACCTCCTGGCTATGTTGCATTTGTGATCCTTTTTCTGGGCATCTCAAATGTTTCCTCAGTCTGAAGTGATGAGTTAGAGTTTTGTCAACAGCGCTTGAGCCATTCTTAGCTAAAGTTGATTCCTGAATCACACCACCGATTCGTTAGTTCTACCGTACTGTTTCGTAAGGTAACTGAAAATACAACAGCAAACAATTATTTAATGTGCAATCATAATGGACCCAAAATGAGAGTCGGTCTCACATGATACACGGAGAGCCAAAAACAGTGTATCAAAATCTTCTGCCGAGTGCGAACACACAAACGGTTGACCAAGCAAAAACATGCATAAGATCAAGCACCAACTTCAGGAATTCGGCCCTACGTGTAGTTATTGGGAGGTTTTTCTTAACCATGCACTATAAGCTGTTGTTTAAGTGCCGCCAGCAGCGGAAAATTTGCTAATTTATAAAACGTCATCCTGCCTGACTACCGCTGGTTAATTCAAAGTGACATACCATGGCATCAAATGCAACTTGGCACGACATCGGTCAGTCACTTCTTTAACCCAGCAGTGAAGGCTACAAGTGCCTGTTGTGGGTAGCCCCTATGTTCTATCAAGCACAATGCAAGCTGATATCTATGAATCATAATCCGACATTACCTTACTCCGTGCCGACTGCCAATGATGCATGATTCCACCGCATTCGAACGCCACAGCAGTACACACATGCGTTGATTAACTAGATGCTGAGGAGGGCTGCAACGCTTACGAACACACCCTGAAACTGAAAGGGAGCAGTTATTCTGTTTTCTACTTTAAACATCCGGTACCGCGTGCGGCCTTGCCCATTTTGGACAGAGAGCCAAATCATTTGCGGTAGCTGGAGATTTTGGATCTCGAGTGGGCGGCGCCGATCGCTGTCGTAAAGGAAGCAAATGCTTGTATGTTTCAATGTGCTGACTCCTTTGAAGGAATGAATGTTGGTCCCATCAGTGTCAATTGACCTCCGGGAAAGTAAAAATGATGCTGGCTTTGGATGTGCTGATAACAAAATGAAATCTCAGCCTGCAGACGATTTGTGCTGCAGATGCTTCGAATTCTGAGATCGGAGTGGTTACCTCTCACGCTTCCCAACGGAGCTCAAAAGGCTATGGCACCAACATCAAGAACTTTGACTCCAGCAGAAAAAAACTACGGCCGGACTGAGAAAAAATCGCTCGGTCGTAGCGAAAACGTTCCACGAGTTCCTCTGCCGATATTTCACCCACCAACAGGCTACAAGCCGCTGCTCTCCATCTTAGGATCATAACGCCAGGAAGCGGATAAATGCAGCCATAGTGCCCAAACGATCCTAGACAACCATGGCTTAGGACACACCTTGACTTTTGCGGGCCTATTGGCGGCACTTAAAACCTGATACTTCTGGATAATTTATCAGAGTTTTCAGGACTGACTACAATAAGCCTAACCACAAATGGTACTATTACGGCCCTTGGTTCCCCAACACTTATTTTCAGAACAAGTGGTGTCCGACAGTGGATCTCAATTTGTCCCTCCCCCGCAGGTCTCCTTGTGCTGCCAGCAAAACCATGAGCAGCGTAGTTTCTCACCCACGTATCAGCCACAATCAACCGGCTGAACAGAAAGATTCGTCGATGCATTCAAATTAATACTACTCAAGTTTCGAAGGGAGGGAACAGCGAAAGAAGCCCTGCAACAGTTTCTCATGGTGTGCTGTATAACTCCAAACTGAAAAACACCAGGAGGAATCGCTTCAGCAGAATTGCCATTGGGCCACAATGTTTTGCTAAAGACTCCTCCAAAGCATCCAGGCCTGCCAAAAGAAGGTCTGTACGAAATTTCAGCGGTATAAGTCAGAGACGTCAGACCCAATATCTCAGCCTGGACTTGGAGTTTTAACCAAGGGAAAAAATGGTTCCGGTTCCATGAGGTTTCATGAGGATGCTACACGGAAATCAAACAATAAAACGGAGCACCTACTCCACGGTTGCTACTGGTGCGCAGCCTCTCGGCGTGCAAATGAATGCGTTCAGCATGCCGAAGCACTTAGCACCCGAGGACTTATTTGATGTCAACCTATTCACTCGCCGATGGTCGGATATCCCAGGATGTCATACCAGGGGTTCCAAGTAGATCAAACAGATGCCGGGTTTCAATGACTTCGTAAAAAGAGCGGTTTTAGACGGTGGCCAATCTGGCGCATTGGTGTCAAAGATTTTGATTTTGTTATTATCTCTCAACAAAACCTGCACATTCCGCGATATTTGAATGTGACATTGTTTCAAACATCTGGACTATGGTTGCGGTGTTGCGATTTCTTCTGTCTTGTACAAACTAAACTGGACTAAAATGGACCATCCAAAGTAAACTGTGCTGTACCGCGGCGTGGTCTGACCAGGAAGATCAAGATTAGGGACGCGAAGTGTGGGAGATTTATTTGCCCCAAATTACAGGGTTTTGACAGCAATCCAGTGAGATATGTGCAATGAATGGTTCCAGTGTTCTTGCGGAAATATGCCGAAGGATAATTTTGAGCTGCGCTTTCAGTAAAACCAATTGTGTTGGGTTTGCCCAATTTGCAAAACGCTGGAACAAAGCGCCATCCTTGGGAACACTCAGATAGGCAAGCGGCAAAGCATTGCAGAGGTAGATGACAGGGGAGTGTACAGTTGGGTGACACTGGTTCCGGTGGGTTACCAAAATAGGCAGAAAGCAAAGATAAACTTTTGCTTCACATGGAAGAAGGGTTTGAGGCACAGGCAGTAAAGGATAAGCCCAGTAGCGTAGGAGCTGCTGACCAGATAGCGCCGGAGGCAACGGAACCCTCGGAAAGTATGCGCGTTGATGGCGGTAAAACGGAAGTATTATACCAGAAGAAAAGGGGGCGAAAGATGAAAGCAAACCAGGAGTAAAGCAAGAGCCAAAAAGGGGCTCATGACAATCGGGACCAGGCGCACAAACGTGGGAACCGAAGAAGTGAAAAAGGGCATCGACCGAACGCAGGATACTCGAAAAAAGCTCAAGGTCGAGAGATGGTGTGAATTTCTCGACATCCGAGGGGCATGCGCAAGGGAGGATAAAATTTTTACAAGGATGGCACAGTGGAGACATGGAAAACAAAAAAACAAAAAGGAAGGTGCAATGCGTCTGTGCTCTCACGAACACGACTGCAATATGATAGGCTAAACAAGAGTAATGCAGATTTTAAATCAAAGTTAGATAAGCCTCCTCCAAGACATTCTGGGTCTGATTATCAGTCACACACTGCCAGTCAATCCATCTTTACATGCATCAAAGTTGCGTATCGCCGGCGGAAAATTTGGCCGGGAAGCAATGGTGAACGTTGCCATATGGCCGGGTTCCTCAAACATCAAGAGGGTCGTATGGTGAAGATGAAGATCAATATGGATGTGATAACAGGATGGAGATGGGTCAAAACCACTGGGTATCATATGAGGTGGGTGGAGGGTGGTAATTAACACCATTTAAGAGTCAATATATTGCTGAAGATGAAACAACGGGGAACCTTCATAGTTGCACCAAAAGATTTACGGGACAAAATTATATGATGAATTGTGGACGGAAGGACATTGAAACTTAAAAGAACGGTCACTGGACCTACGCGGCTGGGAGCAGACTGTGATGTCAGGCGGAAGAAAACGAGCACATTTAAGAAATAAAATCAGTCTTTAAATACGCTTGCCATGAATGACCCGTTTCTCGTCCTTGTTTAATATCGGACAGTTTAGTGTTCTGTGGTGGTGGGAGTCTGGCGGTTTGGGGGACTGCGCGGCATTTCAGTACTGTCGGTAACAGTGTTTCGGCCAGTCGTAATGGTCCATCTGAGATGAAGTGCCCGAGGCGGTCACTGGTGTGCTCAATTTTTCTTACGGTTACGCGGCCCGGTGCTGGAACGTCCGATCAGGAAAGCAGCTTACCAACAGGGATAGGCGATCAGCGCATGGGGTGGGGCGGAACGTTCGGCAAGAGTTTGCTTCGCATCTATTTGCATTGGCGAGCCTGTCTAAGAGCCAGGTAGAGAGGGGGCAGTCTGGAATTTACTCCGGTTGGTTTTATTGTGCGTAAACAAAAATAGAAATAGCAGTGACAGTTAGTTACTTGCAAATACTACAGGATCCAGACTACTGTCTTGAAATATGCAGGAGGGAGTGGTTCCGTGATGGCTCATGCGTACCAACCTTACCGTCTCCTTGCTCCCATAGATTTTTTGGCTCAGTCAGTCCTAGGCTGCATGGTCTTTATTCGCCGTCTGTTGCTATTTAATATTTTGACATCTTTGCAGATACAGATTGCAGCGGACTGATAGGACGGCTGGCACAAAGGTTAGGAAATAGAGTCACTGTTCGTTCTGTTTGTAAAACTCCTCCGGTCTACGGGCCTAGTGAAAATACAATAGGGAATCAGTTATAACTGTTCCTGTGACCTACCGACGAATGGTACTACTTTCAATTGCCGGGAATGGGCAAAACCTAATGGGTTGCGGATGGGGGTGTGCGCTGAATGCTAGGACAAGATTTGCCAAAATAATCCGTAGAGCGAGAAGACAGAAACAGGAGAATATTAGGATCAGTAATTTGAACTTTAACAGGATGACCGCAACTTGTACCACATAATAGTTTCAGTAAGCGTGCCTGAATAATTAAGAAAGAAGAACGATGACTGTTGTTCTAGACCTCAGCTTACGTACCAGGTGCGCGGTTGGGAAGGGTATGTCGAAAAATATAGGAGTGTGGTAAAGCATAAGTGGACAGTCCAATGCGCTACTTTGCAGACCGTCCAAGAAAACAGCCAGATGCTTGTCTACCAAACACACATCCGTTGTAGGAGGAGGCCCATTCATTCTCAGGGCGAATATGCCTCGGTTGCTGGGCTCAGCCTGATCCAGTAGAAGCGATTTCTTTTTATCCGAACAAAGGAACTATTAAGCCCATATAAGTAATTCCCATAGTTCCTCCGGCTGACCTTAATTTTCCACGTTATGTGTTTTTTCGCAACTGCTAGAGATGGTCTGTCTTCTTCACGCTCGAATATGTTGAAACAAACCCGTCGCAATCATTTGGGATTTTGCCCTTACAGATTTAAGAAAACCAAGGTGGGGATAAACAAGCACAAGGAGGATGGTGGCTTACACCATAAAACACAGACCTGTACGTATGGGTCCGTCATCGTAAACGCCATGTCTTGTTTTCATTACCGAGTGCTGTTTGATACTTCCTAATGTGAACTGGTGTGTTACACAAGCGGAGCAGATCGTTTGTGTTACGTGGAGAGAATTTTTTAAATGAAACTAGGCTGGGTACCTGATTCGAGTTAACAGCCACTGGGGATCAGAATGAATAGGTAGGAAGAGCAAAAGTCACCTCGAATGTGTTCTCTGATGAAATGTCTGCAGAGAGGAAAACTAGTTCCGGTATTACCAGGCATAAAAACAGGCTCCTTTATGTTGTCAGAGCAAATAAATGGTAGAGGAATCTATGGGGAAAGAAACCAGGGGTGGGAAGACCAATATAAGCAGGGTGTATCACCGTCTAGCTTTCATAAAATCCAGCATGCTTCTGCTATTTACTGTTGCCATCTGGAATCCAAGTTTTACTGTAGTAACTGCTAAAATCCTGAACCAACTTCGTAAGCCCGAGTTTCCGTGAGACACGGGTCGTATATTGGAACAAATGTTGGAACAGCCAATAGGTTTCGTACTTGGTTTTTGAAAGCAATGTTAGACGGAGATAGGAGACGCAAATGTTGGGGCAATGAATTCCACAAGGAAGAATATTTCACGATAAAATGTTTCGCTCTATTGCTTGTTCTTGCTATATCCATTTTAACGACGAGCCTAGATTTTTGAGGGAAGTAGGAGGTTTGATTGCCGAAATGAGGGGCTGAAATGCAACTGATAAGACTATCAAAGGATTTGAAGTTAGTTTTTGCAAGCCGAAGCCATAGGGGCTCGAGATTCACCAATGTACATCGGTCCCGCTAACTTGAGTCTGACGAAATCCCTGCTAGTCGCTTCGTGAATGCACGGTGAACGATTTCCATTGCACGTCCGTCGCACTGTCTCATGCTGGAACACGTTACGTAACAGTACTCTACAATGGGTCTGACGTGAGGTTTAATTTACTCTCTTTTAGCTTAACTGTCTAATGTAACAACCCAACTATTTTATTGGCTTGTGCTGCTTCAATACGTAAGTGCTCGAATATTTGAAGCTGAAGGAGTGGTTTAAACCCTAGTCACGAACATTGTTGTTGATGGGGATAATTTGACCACAAATTTTAAGGCTCCTGGTGGATAAAGTGCACCCGTATTACAAGAAGCAGCTTTTTTCAGCTAAGAAGTTCATCATCCATTCGTTTGCTCAAGTGCTGAGGGATATTAAGTCTTAAGCTATTTCGGTGACACCAGAGTCTAGAGCCTGAGGATTAAGGGAGTAAGCGATTTTGATGTCATCGGCCGATAAGGAAGTAACCGCTTCGAACAACATTGAAGACATTACTTACATCTAAAGGAAACAGCAAGGGGCCAAGTATACTGTCTTGAGTTACACCGCTGGTTGCTGTTCTGGGATGAGAGGTGAAACCATTTACTTTCACTACTTGATTTCTGGATGAAAGATACGACGTGAACCTTGACAGTATAGGGTCAATGATCCCATGGGATTTGATCTTCTTTGTGGGCCTACGGTGGAATACTCTGTAGAAAGCTTTTGTCTTATCCGAATAAACTACTATTACCACCTTTTTGGCCTTAATCCAGCCCAAAAGATAAGGTCTGGGATATTTCTGATTCTCGTCGGGTCTGTCATGTGTTGTGTCTACCCACCTTGCTGAACGTTAGTAACAACGGGGAGCAAAGCGTTAGCAGCAATAAATGTTGACCAGCAAACGCCTGGAGTATTGGAGGTTTTTACCACGCTTTTGGGACCTGTTAGGGCGGAAGAGTAGTTAATTGCGGCAATTGAGAGTGGAAAATTGCTCCGACAGAGTCCTGGTGGAGGTTTTCTATACCAATGTCAGCCCTAAGACAAGGCATTCTGAGCGCAATTTAACTGAGGGTCTTGGCATAATGAGGCTGGTAATGAATTTCGGACATACACAAGGCAGCCACACCCACGCTGGGAAGGTGAGTTAACACAGGCCCTCGAGATCGCTCGGGGTCTGACCGAGATACGGGGTCACTGTGGAACGCTAGTCCGGATAAAGGGAAACGAACCACTAGGAGCGAACGGGAAAATGATTTTGCGAGAGCATGCAACTACCGGGTTGAGATGCGAACCGTTTGCCATATCCGTGATTATTGGCTGGAACAAGCTACCGAAGGAAATGGTCGAGGTGGGATCAGTGCGCGGGTTCAAAGGGAGGCTAGACTATGTATGGCTAGCTGTGTTTAAAGAGGGCAGTGCTTGAATTGCAGGGCTCAGGAGATGGTCGATAGGAAAACAACTCATTCATTTCTCATCGTCGAGGTTAATAGATTGAGAGTCGGAGTCACATACAAGATTCACACTTTCACCCTAGAAACTGGAGCGGGCTTTCAGTCTCTTTTTGTGGAGGCAACGTCTCATCCAAGGAGCTCTCGGTGCAAGAACAGGGACGCTCAGGCATCTCGCCGTACAGTCCTGCTATCTAACCGGTAGTCTAAACAATAACCTGGAAATAAGGTGGGTTAAGCTAACCGGAGAAATTAGATTAGTCTGATGCGAGAACTTTCATTGCCAGTTGGTAAGTTTCGTCATGTCAGTTTTCTCAGCTACTAAGCTCCGGCTCACGAGGTCACCTCTTTCGAAAAATGTGGTATTCTGCCTTGTAGATGCGACCATCTTCCCCTGCAGAAGCACCGCCCTGACACGTTTCATTAGCAGTTGCGGCTGAAACGCGCTTCAAGTTAGTTTAGGTAGTGGTTTTGGAAGCCAAAGAGACTTGCTGGCAACACACCCACCTAAACTCTCGTTTGACCGTTGCGGTGGATTCTTTCTTGTGCAAACTGAAATGAACTGAACTGAGCAGTTAAGGACCGTTGAAATCCGTACGCGAAATCGGTGGGCGGCGAACTCCGGTTAGTGAAGTCATGTGGCTACTATCTGGGGAGTTAATTCATGGTGGATAGCAAGGGTACGATCTCAGATATTTAGCGTACGACCTAGGGCCTCATCTGATGGCTGCCAATGAGAAGTGTCTCACTTCAGACTTAGTTGACTTTTGGATGACTATCATCGGTTATACCTCCATCGGAAAAGACGCGCTCAGGCGAATACCTGAAGAAGTGATATTAAAACAGTATAACTCTTCCATCTTATCTGGCAATTTCCCTGTCAGAAATACCCCCACGGGCGCACTGTTGATGAAGATTGTGGTCTCCTTTTTGGAAGTCTCACAGGTGGTTATTATCTATCGGGCGCCAAGCGCAAAACTCGAGGAATCCTTGGCACTTGTAGAACAAGCGAGGGGTTTTGCGGCAGCTTTCACTTCCACCTCCAAGTTCCTCCCGTCAACAATCTTATTAAGCAAGGCCCTTGTTCAGCTGATCACAGACATCTTGACACGCGCATGTTAGCAAACCCACCTAGTGGGACACAATTTCTCTCTTCTAGACTTAGTTTTTCTGAAAATGTTCTTCAGGTAGATTGGTAGACCGTGCAAAACTGCTAACGGCGTCACCATTTTTTCCACTGCCTTCATTGATCCCATGTCTGTCACTAAAAGAACCCGCCGCTTCTTTCGCATGATCTTGAGGAAATGAGTAACCTTCTATCCTGGCAATTACGGACCTTAGACTGAAGCACGAAAGTGTATTTTCTCAGCAATCTCATTGAGGGCTGCATCAACCAGGCTTATCAAGGAAAACAGTCCCACAAAATAACAAACCCTGCTCCCGTCGCTCCATCAGGCGCCTCTGTGGGCACTACAAATGCCTCGCTAGGTCCAGGTTCACCGGACTAGAGTTAGACGAATGCGAATTCAAACGTATTCACAAACTCTTTTAAATTAGATTGAGAGTTCCTTCTACTGCTGAAACGACGGATCCTCTCTTGGATGCACTCAGGCTTGCCTATCCCTTATTAGTTTAGGCGGAGGACAAAAACTCCAGGCGCAACACCTCGACTTTTATCGTGGCGATGGATTCTATGCCACTTCTCATTGTCGAGTGGCATGTAGCTTTCGGACCCACTGAGTCAATATTTACTGCAATCATTGCCTCAACACCTCCTTAGACGCCACCACTGACTGTTGCCAACAGAATACACACTTGGGCTGTCTACAAACAGGAAGTGAAAAGTCTGCTTCTTGAGTTCTACCCTTTCAGTCCAGTGGGCCCGGTGACATTCGTCCCCGCATTCTTGAGGATGCGCAGGCCGTGTTGGTAGAACTTACATCGCTCTCATTCAAAACTGTTTAGAGTCGGGCACTTTCCCCACATCGTGGAATAAAGCAGCTTACAGCCCAATTTTCTAAGAAAGGGATCGATACCATCCAGTAAGCCACAAATTCACTATTCTGACTGGCATCCCCACAAAAGCCTTGAGCGGATTTTGAAGCATGATATCCAGTTACATCTATGGGACAACAATCTTCGCTGTCCTTACAAATACGGCTTCTTTCTTGGTAGATCCTGCATCACAAAGGTGCTTTGCCCTGTGGACAGCCTGAAGGGTGCTTTTGGTCACGAAATGGTCCCAAAAACAACCTTCATTTACCTTGCGATAACCTTTGAAGGAGCCTTCATATTTCTCTACTTTTCGGTACTTCTAGTTATTCGTGAACCCTTATTCGTAATTTTCCTACGGGTCACTCGTTCTCTTTCAAAATGGTTCCCATACTCTCCGATCCCTCCCCAATCCTCGGCGCAGTCTTGCCAGGCTGAGTGCTTAAACCCATTCTGTTACTGAACTACATAAGTGACCTTCAGTGTAACATCCCCGGAAACACTTTTTGCATGATGATAATGTAATCACATGCATTCGGCGATGAATCACATGAAGCGCTGGGCCATTGACTGGAGCCTACCGATGAAACATTACAAGAGTTTAGGTAAGCTGTTTAAGAGTTACACGACTCAATAGTTTTGGATCATGAAGAAAACCCACATCCATAATATCAAACAACACGAAATCCTATGGATCTTGGTTAACATCATCTTCGATTAGTGTTAAACAGCAAGGAAAGCTTCACTGACCGCTGCTTTTTCCCCAGGATTACAGGCTCTTTAAAAAAGGAATATCCAAGGGGAACAGGAAGTAGACCAAAAGGGACACAGTCTAACTGTACAAACGCACTCTTTCAATCATTCTGATTCGATAGAAAATGACAAAACGATCGTCACTGTTCACGGTTCATTGCCATATCCTCCAGTGGCTCCAGCCAACTGCTCGACCTGTCATTCGGTTCTCAGTCACGAAGACGTGAGAAACCTACTTTAAATGAGTTCGTTGTGCATTTTCCATTCCGCGCGGCCATATCATCCATGGAACGGTCATGGAGAAACGTCCTCTCGTAGCGTTCGTATTCCGTGCCATTTTGCTGTTTTGTGGGGCTGCTTATTCAAGGAAGCAACAGTTCCCTTCAGTTCGTTGTGCGACTACGGGGCTTGAAGACCCGGGTCCGAACAATTGTCTCCAGTCCTCAGTGTGTTCGTGTCCTGCTAGACTACAGACTGTGTGGTCCTGTGCTATCGTGCGACACTAGTGCTTGCATCTTGTGCTTCAGTGCGTGCATAGATCGACCAAACTTGGCAGCACAACAAACCTGAGAACCTGTTCTTTTGAACTCAAAGCAATCGACCGATTTCAACAATGGATGCAGACATGAAAAAATGTTCCAGATCCAGCTCAAGCCAATGGAGGCTCTCACTCAATGGGTTGGGACTATGACCACAACAGTCGGCAGTCCTAAAATTCCATCAGACGCCCTGCTTCGATCAATGACTGGCTTCCTGCATGACCCTCAGTCCGGCGATACATTTGAATCCGGGTTCAAACGCCACAAGGATGTGCTCATTGTGAGTATTTCGGATAAAGACAACTAAACCAAAGTACGGTTACCCCTGCGAAAACCTGATCCTACAGAACATATACGGTACATCACCATTTTGCCGGATGAGCCATCAAGCCGCACATATGATCAGACTATTCAGACCCTACGAAAGTTTTTCGGTGCTTCATCTTTGCTGTTCATTACTCAGTACCAATGTCCGAAACTCATTAAACGGGGCGCCAAAGACCTGGGAAATTACGCAGGAACAGTTAACCATGGGTGTAGCAGGTTCAAGCTGGGTGGCCTAACAAAACCAACTTCAGTTTTCGTTTGTGGGCGCCACTCCCCAATCCATTCAGACTTGCGCATCCGCCTGCTGGCCACAGTCCAGCAATAACTAGGTACAACACTGGAACAACTCGTGGATGAATGTTAAAATTTAATTAACCTGAAATGCGACGCAGCCGAGATGTTGCGGCAAAAAGGTCATACAACAATATGAATGCTGTTAAAGCTGTGAAACCGCCCATTGCAGGCCAAAGGTCGCACGCAAGTCAAAAGTTTAAGTCTTCCAGGCCCCCTCGCCCTGCAAGCAATGTGGAGCCTGGCATTTTCAAAAATTCTGTCCGTTTCGCACTCGTGAGCACAAACAATATTGTCGTATTGACCACGTGGAAGGTGTCTGCCAGACCAAGAGGTTTCCACGACCGGCTCATTTCAGCCCAGTCAAGCCAGCGTCAACTAATGACCCCGCTGGTGTTCGCTCATTCGGCCCCGTGGCTGACTGTCGATTAAACGCCACTGACCGGAGAGAGTTTGTCAGTCACCATAGCCATTCATCCAGTCCACCTTCAACTGGACACTGACTTAGACATATCAGTCATAGCCAGCTTTACATGGCATGATATTGGTCAACCGTCTATCCAGCCTAAACCAGTCACGGCTACAAGTGCCTGTGTTGGCGTTTTGGAGTTAACCGGACAGCTCCAGTCAAATGCAAAGACAAACTGATATCGATGCTGGGCTACGTCACAAAATCTGACATCAACCTGCTCGGCGCTGACTGTCTAGAGAAATTAGGCCTCAGCAACTTGCCGATGGACACATTCTGGAAACGCGTTCAGAAGTCCCAGCCGCTGAACGTGCGAGGAATCTGAGGATAAAAGACAACACAAGACCGTGGGTTTGTTAGGCTTTGCCTTTGGCCCATGCACTGCATCTCAACATCAAGATTATATCAAAACATCGTGGGATCATTTTAGCTGGCCGCAAGCTAATGTCGTTAGTCCCAATGTCTACAGCTGCAAATCCTTGGGAGGTGTCTCTTGAGGCCCAAATGGAAGTAAAAACATTGTCGAATACTCGACTGCTGAAGAGTAGAAAAACGACCGGTCCAGACAAACTTCCGCCAATTATTCTCCAACTGGGAGGAGAGGCCCTCTTAAAAACACTTATCTCTGCTTCGTGATATTTGCGCCAAGAAGCGTATTCCGGTAAAATGCAGGTGAGTCACTGGTTGTACTGGTCTTCAAGAAGGGCACACGGTTCGCAAGAGTAAAATCCGCCGGCAAGAGGCCGAATTTCATTCTGGTCGAGGTTGCAACGACCAGACTCACCCTTCGCCAGTTTCTCGGAACGTGACGCCACCCAACAGTGGTGGTTTCTCCCTCTATGAAAGAACGTTGGACTTAGTGAATCGGACAGTGCTATTCAGTACCCTATGTCGCAGTGGTATGCCAACAAAGTTCATAAACTTTGCGAGTATTGTGGTTGCATACATGTGGTCGCGTGAGAGTATACGGTAACCTATCAAGTTCAATCGAGACGGCTAGCGTTCTTCGACAGGGATTTCCCACCTCGACATTCTTGTTCACCTCTGTCATTGAGGAAGTTATCGTTCAGCGTTAAACAGCAAGGCAAGCCCCACTGTCCGCTGCTTTTTCCCCAGAGTTATACGGTTCTAAAAAAGAGTGAATATCCAAGGGGAACAGGGAGTGGACCTACACAGGCGGGAAAAGATAAAACGCTGCTGCAGCCAACATTCAGAACTGTCTAACTGTACAAACGCACGTGTTTTCAATCATTCTGGTTCGACAGAAAATGACGACACGATCGTCACTGTTCACGGTTCATTGCCATATCCTTCAGTGTCTTCAGCCAGCTAGTTGACGAGTCTTTCGGACCCCAACCACGAAGGCGTGAGACACCTACTCCACCTAAGTTCGCTGTACATTTTCTCATTCCACGCTGCCACGTCATCTGTTGATCTCCAGATGGCTTCTCCCATTTCTTTGGGAGGAACATAAAATAGGGCACGGTATGGTAGACGAGTGTTCGTCATACGCAACACGTGACCCAACTAGCGTAGTCTACTAAGTTTCATACGATGAAACAAGGTGTTCTGAGAGCCGGCAGCTAGTACTACATTCCTGACCTCTACATTACTCACCCGATCACTCCACCCAATCCTGGCTATGCTACGTAGACACCGGTGTTCGAAAACCTCCAACCGACGAACACACGCATAATCCACGTCTCGCAACCGTACGACAGAACTGAGCGCACTGCAGCACAGTACACACGAGCTTTCAACTTCAGTGAAATATCAGGCCGACGCCACAAGTGCTTCAGTCCAGCGTAAGCTGTCCAAGCCCTCGATGTACGCGTATTTACCTCGACTGCCGAGCTAACATCGTTCGACATGCAGCTACCAAAGTAGGTGAAACGGTCCACAGTCGATAGTTCCTCTCCATCCAGTATCAAGTTCGGCGCTGCTATCGTCCAGTCCTGTAACAGCAATTTGCAATTTGAAGGTGCAAAGCACATGCCAAACCGAGCGACCGACCTTGAGAGTCTAACTAGTGCCCGTTGTGCATGGTCCGCACACTCGAAAAGGCACACAACGTCATCTGCGTAATCTAAGTAACACAGTTTCCCTCCATTTCTCAGTNTTACCACGGTAAGTGAACCGAGCCATAATCGTGAGTTCCTCTTCGCTCAGCACCAAGTTCGGCACTGTTGTCGTCCAATCCGGCAACAGCACTTTGCACGCTGAAGGGGCAAAGCACATGCCAAACCGAGCAACCGATCTCGACAGTCTATCTAGTGCCCGTTGTGCTTGGGCCGCAGACTCGAACAGGCACACGACGTCATCTGCGTAATCAAGGTCGCATAGCTTTCCTCCATTTCCCAGTTCAACTCCTACATCCCGGAGACCTCCTAAAGCATCTTCCATCACCTCGTCCATGACGAAGTTGAATAGGAATGAAGAGATGGAAAACCCTTGTCGAACGCCACCAGTTGTTTCGAATGAACGCGACAGTTCACCGTATACCCTAACGCGACCATAGGTGTGCGAGTACAATGCTCGCAACAGGTTCACGAACATCGTTCGCATATCCTTCCGGTGGAGCACTGAATAGTGCTGGTCGATCCACGGAGTCGAAAGCACTTTTGAAGTCCAGAAAGAGTACGACCTCAGTGTGGCGGTGCGTGCGGCGCGTTTCGAGCATTTGGCGGAGTGAATTCCTTGTCGATGCAACTTTGACCTCCTCCTATTCACCGATATTACTTTCGCGAGTCGGTGTCAAACGGCGCAGCATTACCGAAGGTAATAATCACACGATGACTGCTACAGTCACTCCGTGTACCCTTCTTGAAGACGGGTATAGTCAGTGACTCACCACACGATAACGGAATACAATCCTCGTTCCAAATATCACGAAGCAAGCAGGCAAGTGATTTCACCAGAGCTTCCCCGACCAATTTGAAAAGAATTAAGGGAAGGTCGTCGGAACCAGCTGATTTTCCAATCTTCAGAAGTCAAATATTCGACTATACTTCCAATTCCGTTGGGGAACAATCGACAACTGTCAAGGTTTTGCAGCTACGGACGTCGGACTAAATACGTTAGCGTACTCAGCTAAACTGGTTCTCGAAGTGATCTGCCCGACGGTCCATCCCTCGCCGTCTACCATGGATGAGCTCTCCATTCCTAACTGAAATTCACCGCCACCGGTGTCACCTTTAAACTTAAACAGTCTTTGACGGTTATGTGAAGCAGCCGCTTCCTCAACGTCTTCGGCTTCTTTAACCCACCAGTTTTTCAGGACCACTCTTAGGGTTATCGTCAACTGACGATGCAGCTGTCGACGCATTTCATTCCCTTCCTTGCTGTTAGGGAGCTGGTGATTTTACTGCATTAGACCCAACGACCCATGTGAGGTCCAGTGTCTCTGATGAACGATAGACATAGGAGTACAGGCGAGATCTGCTGCAAATGCGCATCGCATACTTCATCTGATCTGACTGCTCGTCTACATTGCTCCTCGTCGGAAGTCTTAGCTCCTCAGATAGTTTCTGTTCATAGCTGTTGCGA
>LUCM01009733.1:10862-21818 GCA_008360955.1 Fasciolopsis buskii | reverse complement strand
ACATGGTTCTTGTATGAGTATGGCGGAAGCAACATCCCAAAAGCAGCCAGGGGAGAATACACAAGAGAAAGGGGACTAGGTAGCTGATTCTACAACTTAGGGTGCCATGAAACCATATGAGATCCTATCAGATCAGGAGTGATAAAGTGCCGGGTGATAGCGAATGGTCATTTATCACCAAGGTGACCAGCAGCTCTGGGACTCGAACCTGCCGCCTTTTTGGAGACAAAAGTTTAATCCAGTTGACTACCGATGACCAGATTTGCAGTCGCTCGTCGATCGCCGAGCAGCTGCTCCAGAATATCTTTTCTTTCGTCATTATCTCGTTTACTGTTCCTCAAAACTCGTTCCCGCAGTTCCCTTTTCCGCGAGGTTTCCGCGTTCACATCGTAAGCACGTGGTCCCTCGTAAATCCCATCATAGATCTCGAACTCCCTTATTCCAGTTGTTCTTTATTCCTCGACCGGTAAAACCGTAGAATGCACTGTTTTCTTAACTCCGATGTTACCACTTACTCTCCTCCATTGAAGAATGACAGGGATAACCCATCGGGTCTGCTTGCTTTATGCTTTTAAAAAAAACCTATCTCTCGGATAGATTCTTTTCAAAAGCTTAATTATTTACAATGATTATCCTTAGAATCAGGGTCAATAAATTGAACCATAATCCAATGTTCCCACGAGGATCCATTTGGATTCCTCTGACCATCGGGTTTACCCCTTTCAGTGAAAATCACTGTGTAATAAGATAATGGGAATACCTAGTACGAAACTCTCCGAAAACGAATGGCGGCTAAGGGCTGATCGTCTTTGGCCACAAAAAAGTTCACCTAGTCAACTGACTAAGAGTAGTCTTATTTAATTCTTGGCGCACAAGCGTAGCAGAAAAATGTATGCCCCATTGCCCATACGATTTATTGCGCCAATAGGAGGGACAGGTAACTGCGATTTCGTATCTTGAAGTAGCGTAGCACATCAAACAAGTTCACAGGCGACACAACGAACCGAGCGATAGCGAACTTTCGTTTAGCACCAAAGTAACCGGCAGTTCGGAAATTCGAATTTTTATTTTTGAGGTTGAAGACATTCAATTTCCTTGACCACAAAAGGAAGTGGATTCAGTCAGCTTCCTTTCAATTTAACTGCCAATTTGTCGTACTGGAAAGGAAGAACCGGATGAACAACATGGTTCCAAAGCACAGAAAATAACCGCAACAATGGACGTGACTTAAAGGAAGGGATATTATTTAAGACTTTTGTCAAATTGTGCATAGCAGGATTGTAACATTTTATAAACCGATAACTCGAAGCCAAACAGCAAGATTACTGCGGTCCTAAGACAGAAGAGAGTCGTTTAAAAGGAAAACTCTTACTTCAATTTCTGCACTACATCTCTGATGAGAATCAGCGTCTCCGGCCATGCTTGTGACCATAAATCGGCAGATTGTTCATTTACATCAAAGGCCTCAATCATGTTCGTGATTCGTCGCAGATTCACTGTAGTCTTCACGGTCGCCGTGGCCGAGATCAGTGCAACTTTAGGTTGCGTTTTAGAATGCCTACCCGAAGACCCAGCATCAGCACCACCGAAGCGACTTGGCTGAATCAGTTCACAAAGTGTCTCTGCAGTAACCACTCCGGCGATACCACCGCCAACGATAATAAAATCGAAATACTCCGGTGAGTTGAGTTTGCAAGCCATCGGTGGGTGAAAGGGAGCTGAAACATAGAAGATACCTAGAAAAATTTACAAGTTAAAATGACAAACTGTTCCCGTATTACTCAATCTGCGTAATCTTAAGGCTAGTTCGTGAAGTAGGCCTATTCCAAAAATTTCCCATTTGGTCTTTGTCACAAATCATGCCAAATCAATCGACTTGTGCTAAATATTCTTAAATTTCATTCACTCCTTTTATTGAACTATCACAATTATTTTTTCCAGTCTCCCTTCAAATCTCCCCATAATCCTGTCCTAGATCACGAAATTAAAACAAACAGCTGTGGATACACACAGCAAAATAAGGCACCGATGTTTCTCGGTCTTTGTCACTCCTTTCAAGTCTTAATTTTCTTGTAATTTATTTGTACATCCTTCAAATCAAGATCAGTAAGTCACCAATTTACCCTAGTTTAACCACGCAATATCAGCCACGACCTCTCCGGATGATGAAATGCACCAGTGCAGTAGAGGGGTTCGCAATTGAATGAGGTGAGATAATAATTGCTGGGTCTATCAAATCAAACAAACATTAATAGCATTGCAATTCTGCCACTGAACGCCTAACATGCAACACACAACGGCAGCCCGTTCTGACGCTTGCGAAATGATACCCTTTTGAATGCCCCTTTGATCACTTTGGTGGCAGGCAGCAATTCACTATCGCCCAATTGGCTACCGCGTTAACTCAACACAGAATCTATAAGGCTTCCTAAAATTACAAATTTCAAAGTTTGTTGCTTATCACTGGCAGTTCAATTACCCTCTGAGGTGAACCAATATCTTCATTCCGCTACAGAAATGTTTTGACAATTAAATGCCATTTATCTAATATTTAGAAACAGATATCGTGGCGCTATCCCATGACAGGCAAATCGTATATTCCTTGAGTTACCAATTCTGCGCAATACAGAGATGTCGAGAGCAGTAAATATTATTTTTCTTCGGCCGAACCTAACTAAACTGCAGAAGTGCTTTTCTTATCCTGTAATTTTGTCAATGCACTGCTAGGTTTGTTCCAAAAGGGAGCTTGCTGTTGAATGACAACTGTTCGGTGAAGTAAATGATGTTCCTAACTTTATAATTCACACCATGCTGGGTAGCTTCACATCGAATGAAATCCCATTATATGTATAGAAGGCTCAATCAGTTTTTAAGAAGTTTCGTCAACCTCCATTGCACTCCTAGTGTGCCATAAGAAAGAACTACTTGTTGCAAACTCCAGTGATTATGTTACTATGCTGGGAGATTCACGGAGAATGGCTAGTGCACTCTTTGACATCTTGGTCATGGGGCATGAAGCCGGACAACTTGCCATAAGCAATAATTTACCACAATTAGTTGGCCTCCCCATACGTGCATCCCATTGCTCTGGAAACTGTGCTTATACTCTCTACCTTATCCCCACTTTCGTCCTTTCATGCTAATTAGATATATCATCCCTTCCTTCTCTTGACTGATCGAACCGTTGATTTTACATCCTCCATCAATTTTTCCAACTACGACCCTGTACCTTCCTCAAAACACATTATGGTGATAAAATTCAGTCAACTGGGACGTCTTTCGCGGCTTCCTGTCTTTGGAACGGTTGCTATTTCGCTTATAGCCTTTCCCCTAGGATTGCTCTTCATAGGATGAATTTTCTCATGATGCATTATTCGAAATTAGTAAACTAGATTCTCTGAGTTGTTCCATCATGCAAGTAATCGTGTCGCTTACTTGAAGCGATCAGCATTTCACCACTCGCCCTCTTCCAATTCCCACCACTGCTTGGTACAAGTCAGGCACACACCCGTTAGCCAGATGAAAAGACCTAGAACGCATCGTCCGTTGTAAAGCAGAACGCTTGTTTTCATTCGCCACTGGTAACCAAGCCCTTCTGCCCCTTGCCAAAACTATTCCTCCAAACCTTTGCCCATCTACTTTGCCGCCGATGTGTGACGCCTATGGTGATCTTGTTTGCGAACAACAAGAAAAAGCTGTTTCTTGTTTTTCACTTTGCTTCTAATCCCAAGTTATCCTGTTTCTCGGTCTATTTCTGTTTCTACTAACCACCCTCTTTCACTTCATATTAATACCAGCAAGATTAGCCGAGAACTACGCTCTCGGGACGCGTACAAGCCACCCGGTCCGGATGTTACTGAACTTGTTACCCTGAAGTAGCCACTTTTATGGCATTGTCCCCTCCTAAACGTCATAGGAACATGCCGAAATTTCTCCTACTTCCAAACGAGCGATCTCTGACTCGTCGACTTCCATCCAATCGCCTTAGTTTTTCAGTGTTCGAAACCATTATCTCCAATCGACTACAGTTAGTTCTTGAATATGAACAACTCGAAAAACTGAAATGCGAATTCTGACAGAGTCGTTCAACCTGGTTCCCTCTGGCACTCCTAACAGGCCGCAGTCGATAACCATGGAAAAGCACACTTGGTTTTGCTCGATACCTCCAAGGCCTTCGGCGGAGTTCGGCACCGAGATCTACTGGGGAAACTGACCAGGATTCGATTCCCTCCAGCTCTCGCATCAAGTGCCCTCAGCAAGCCAACCATTTCCACTGGAGTCAATAAGGTTTCATCTCAGTCGTTCCCTGCGAATACTGGTCCCCAAGATTCTGCACTTCTACCCATACTTTCTTCTGCTTACTAACGATCACCTATACAGTACCTTCAATCCAGTAAGAACTCCCTTGTCATTGTTCTTTTTCTCACAGCACTCCTAGGCATGGAAACTGCAAAACTGGTCGTGACCGCTATACAACCAGTATATCGCTAAATTCTGATTTTAAACACACCTTGCCTCAGGGTTTCCATAGTCATATTGATTTCAATGCTTCGGAGAATTCCTCCCTCTTTGTTTCCTTGCCCCTTGATTCTAGATGCATGTTCATGGCGCATTTACAACCTCCTTGTCATGTTGGTCCTTTTCGCATCTCAACTTTTTATTGCGCCCCAGATGATTCCTTATTACAGTGTTATTTGGTTGAGATTTACCTCTAAGATTGCAAATTATTTTATGTAAAAAGGTACACCGCCGTCTGGTGAAGGTGGCTTCAGGAAGGGAGATACGTTGCATGGAGACCATAACGAGTGTGTTGCACCTAGTAGGTCTAGTCAGCTTTTTGGCATGTGGTCCACAAGACTACTGGAGAAAGAGTGGGTGCTTAAGTGCTATGATCACGTTCGTTTTGCGTTCAAGTTATCCTCACTAGTATGACTCTTTACTTGAAAATACTTACTTATTCCATCGATATTTATGCTCGCTTCGTTCTCCAGTGTGCGGTGCTGTGAAATAGCAATCAAAAATTTTCCCAATGTGCCTATTTACAAAAAGCCAGAACAAATGCGCATTTAGGACCCTCAAAGTGCATTCATCAACTAAGTACCTTACTCACGTCGCACAACAGATAACACGACCTGCGTACCACATCTTATTGCATCTGCCCCATTCGGTTATCTCAACTTAAATAATACTCCAGCACAAAGCAAACACTCCTTGAGAAGCAAAAGGTGATGGTGAGAGAAAGATTTCTATATTTCAAAAAAATAAACGCATTCTCTATCCGGCGTTCAGAAATATGATCACACAGACTTTACGGCCCCAACGGATGCCGAGAATGGTCTCAAGGCAAGGTCTGGAGGACTATGAAACTCCCCTGATTCAACGTCCCCAATGATCCTGGTCTCGGCTAAATCGTGCAAATGTTTATCAAGATGAGCTATCATTTCATTTGCACAATCAACCTTGTGTGCAGTCAATACACAATAGAACCGTACGGTGAAACCAATTAGAACAAATAACGCTGGAATCATAATCACAGTGCTAGCGATTGCAGCAGAGTGGCTCAAGTTCCAAAATTTGATCCAGCAAGCCAGGACAACCACAGCGAGGAACAAAAGAATTCCAACAACAGTACTGCAAATCCAGGCCACCTCAATGAACCTAAAATGCGCATGTCCTCTTGAACTAAACTAAGACTCACGTTCTTAACCGAAAATGAGGAGTATTCTCGATGGTACCGAATTCCTTCAGGGCCAGGTAGGAGTCCAAATGCGGCAAAACACAAGTACTGATTAACACTGCAACCATATGAACAGCTATGAGAAGGCTGATCAATACAGTGTACGCCACTAGGAGCCATTCCGGTGTATCACCTTTGGTGTCTACGATCTACTGTTTCAATTATCAAATGGATTAAAAACCACACCTCTAGCTCAATAATACCAACAATAGCGAAACCAGCCAGCAATGCGGACACACGACCTGACGCCTTTAACTTTGCACGACTCAGTTGAATCTGTTTTAGAATTAATGACTCCATTGAATCATTTGGTCATATAGATCATGTTCCTAATTTGGGAACGAAATGCTGAAAACGTAAAGGCGATTGTTAGTAGAGTCATGAATACACATATCAGCTTAAATGTTAACAGAACATGAGAACTGCTTGAACGTACTGAAGTGAATCAACTCGAATACCCAATGGTTCTTTTTCATTAGATACTGTATGGGTGAGGTGGAAGAAACAAGGAAAACAGCCTTTAGGACTCACTAACCAGGGCTGGCGTAAAAGACAGGCGACCATAACCTGAGACCGGAAATAGCAAAGAATCACGTAAGGTGTCGGTAGGACAAACGCAGTAACCAGAAAGGTTACCGTGAATGGCAATCAGCATCGTTAACGAGATAAATAGGACCGTTAAAAAACCTGGATCCATGACCACATCACGAAAATGAAAGCAACCATATCATAACACACTCAGAAACAGAATTTCCGATTTCAATTACCTGGTATAAGTGACATTCGGTTCCCCTTTCTTTGTGGCGGCTTTTGAAATGATCCCAAGTCTCCACAACTCCCACACCAACATCTAACATCCAAACACCCGTTTCAGGTTGCTTTACATTAAGTGGCTCATCAAATGTTAATTTCACTGCCTTCACGAAATTGAAGTTGAAAGGCACAAACTCATACCTCCAAATATCCGCGTATGACGTCCAACCGAAAAATCAATTACTAACCGTCCGTAAGGAGGACAGAAACCGTTCCAGTTTTCACAATACATGAAATAGTTAGCAGCGCCCTGTGAAACCCCTGGATGAAGCACTATCACTCAATCGGAAGAGAAATCATCCTATCCGCTGAGCCGAATTACCCGTCGAGTAACTGGGCAACGCTGCTGATAGGAAAACCGTATTTTACTTAAATCTAAGACAAAACCATATACCGACCAAGAGCCACCGTAACCACGGCTAAGGAGAGGAACGGTTAAAAAAGAGGAAAGAAAAAGAAACACCGTGAAACTAACCACATTTATGCAAAATGTTTTAGCCCGCACCAACGCATTATCAGTTTCCCATCGAAACCACTGCACATTACTGGGTGTAAGGCAAACACCCATTCACCATACCGTGCTATTTCCCGTTCCTCCCACGCAATGGGAGAAGTCACGTGGAGGTCAGTGGATGACGTGACAACATGGAATGGATAAATACACAATAAATTTAAGAATATTAGTTACGTCACGTCCTCCCTGGTTGGGATCCGAGAGACGCACCAACCAGTCGGCTGAAGACATTGAAGGATATGACAACGAACTGTGAACAGTGAAATGCTTTTAAACAATTACGTTGTATTCTGTGTGTTGGCTACTACGGCAATTCTTTTTTCGCTGCTGTGGGTCCACTCCTAATCCCCTTGCATATTCAGTCCTTTTATAACAGAATGAGAGAGAAAGGAAATGGTCGGTGGGGCTTGCCCTGATATTTAATGCTAAACAACGACGACGATGTTACATTACCGGTTATCCAAGCCCAAGAAGACGATTGATTTGGAGGGTCGTCCAAAGAAAGGCTCTAATCTACAGAGCGGCAGGACTATCTGAATCTCGCAATCTACCGAGAACCGGTGACTGGTTTCTCAATTCATACGCCTTTCGGACAAGATTAGACATCCTGGAACTCCAGCGTTGTCTTGTACGTATCGTACGCAGCAAACGTTAATAAAGCTGCGATACCGTCATCTCTAGCAATGCCACCTATTTTCGTCAAAGGCCTCAAACATCGACCGAACCCACTGGCACTAAACATAGCCAGTGTCTTCCAAAACATTTAACGAAAACGCCCACCTTTGAGCCAACAACGGCTTGAAAAATCACAAACTCTCCAGTTGAATATTGGTTCCATACAGCGGCCCCGTTACCTTTCAACGGCGGTGCCGCACACAAATTGCTAGCCATCGATTTCAAGTAACCATCTGCAGATGTCGAATTTCTGTCTTAGTCTGTTTCTTGTTCATTTTCTCATTAATGCAATGTCTAGTGACCACGGGTATCCTATTACCTTTCTTCAGTTCATCCACTGTACTTCAATCTTTAGCCTAATAAATTCTCATCCTCAATTTTTATCTATTAATCGCCGACTGTCGTGGAAACCGCATATCAATTTACTCAACCAGTAACATTATGGACTGTCACCTGCTCCCTAACAAATCTGGAATCGATATAAACGGACCGGAGACTCCAAAGTGTCGAGCATATTAGCTCCGTGCACTCAACGTTCTTTTAACGAGGGTAGTCAGATTAACGTGGCAACCGAGAAATCCCCATAGTCTTTCTTATTCCACCAGTGCATGAACAAGTCTTAGGGTGCAAGGCATTCGAATGCATAACTTGTTTTCAAGCCCTTCATGTGCGTCCGGAAGATGTTATCTTCGCTCGGTATTTGTTTGCTGCATGTAAACAAGAATGTGGGCAGAAGGTTGGTCAGCAAATTCAAAATATAAGATTGTTAGCAAGGGAGCGCAAATTCATTTTTCAAGGCAGAGCAGCAGGCCTTTTAGCGCATCCCTAGGTTATGGATAAGGCAACGATTATCATTCAGGTGGTCAGCCGTGAATAGGTCGGACCCAATCTCATCGAATAAGCAACTGTGAGCAAGCAACGGGTGTCGGGGCATGGTTTTTGCCCTAAGAAATAGCACATGAGCCTTCCGGTGACACTGTGACGCGGCGAGTGCGGCCCGCCAACTAAATAAAGCCACTGCCTCTTGTGTTCCACTAGCCCGACAGGATTTTCCAGAAGATGCGTATGAACCGATCAACCCGATACCGGCTGAGCTGGAGTGAACCCGCTGTCTTTTCTGTTACATTTTACGTAGGAAACTAGCGGAAAGGACATGCCCCAACCCACGAGGGCCCACTTCAAGGGAAGGAAACAGGCAACCGTAGTCCAAAAATCTTGGAGTGGCTTACGCTCATATAATATTTTATTGGGTCTGATGCGGTAGCGAGGCAGGCAACAGCGATTTTTCGTCTACCACCAGATCGGGCTTGGTTGCGCAAAAGCTAGATTATGGACTAGGCGACCAAACAGTACAACAGCTCAAAAAGCATACACATGAATATGCCGATATTCCGACCAAATTGCTGCGCGCTTATTTGACTCATACAAGCGATCTTCCACCGTACACGGAGGCTCCTTTCTCTGATGACCCTTGCCATCCACATTTTCCACAGTCAGCCGCAATAGTGTTAATACCATTGGAAAGAGTTCTGTTCCAGTTCTCTCGCACCTTTTAGCCAGCATACAAATCTCTTCGAACCCTCTTGTGTCTGAGGGTGCTCCTCTTCCTCCCCGATGCCCCTTTAAATTATCCCCATTCAATTTGCAAATACTGATGCGTATAGACATGTTTAGCTGGCGCATTGGAGACCCCAGCCATCGATATCCGTTGTATCCATGAGACTCGCACTCAAAACTGTCGTTTGATGGCCATTCCCATCCATATCTCCATGAAGCTTCGTCTATCCCTTCTTGAGGAACCTAAGACTGAGATTTTTGGTGTGGATGACGTTAGTATGGCTCTAAGTAAGACGGCTGATGCTGCACTGCCCACTATGCTCAATGAGAATCAAAGTGCTATGTGAAGTAAATAAACGTCGTTCTGATAGACACAACTTGCTTGTAGGCTCCTACAGATTTCCGTCTAGATGCAAACAAGAACCCTTCCTATCAAAAGCTATAGGACCACTTGCGCACAGCAAGGCAGAATGATTGTAGCAAAAAATATGAATGCTCGAGTAGGTCGGCTGTCTTAGAATGAGGCAAATTTAGGTCCTTCTGTCGTTCGGAAAACGAGGAACGGCTGTTGGAACTCCACTCGGACCGCCGGTTGTTTCGCGCAAGTACGAAATCCAGACGTTCCAATCACAGATGCACCACCTAGCATCCGCCATCTGCAAGTCAGCGACAGACCCAGATCGACCACATCGCGATTACCGGTATCGGCGGTCAAGCGGATAAGGTCGTGGCGTTTGGATGTGAATGTCGTGGGTTCAAATCGCACTCCCGGTCAACTTTCCGACCTAGCAGCTTGCTGTTGGCCACGAGCCCCTTCCTGAAAATGTACATCGTAATTTCATTAATAAATAAAGTGTAAGATAGAAAATAAAAATGGTGGGGCTGCCTACAAGCTGACTGGTTGTATTGGAACATTCCTCTTCACTTCGGCCACGCGTTAGTATTCACTCAGCTGTCCCCGTGTTTCGGAGGGCGCTCAAAACGCACGATGCAACGTCAGTTAGATTGCGAAAAGCTATCTGATCCCACTCGCCTATCAACGTTTCGAAGCGCACTGGCTGAAAAGCTAGGATTTCCTCCACCTCACAAAATCAATGAGCACTGGTCGCTTATCAAGAATGCCTTGCATTCTGCTGGGTTAGTAAGTTATGGCCTTGTGACAACCTAGATTTCTGCTCAGTCCATGTGCCTGTTTAATCCCGCACCAGTCCATCCCGGTTGGTAACGAGTACAATGAGTCGCGGCTCATAACGAGATGCAAACTCAGCGCAGGCTTGCGTAGGGATCGCTAGGTCTGGTGGTCCCATCGACGTTTGGGAATGGAACATGCCGCCTCCAGGGGAAATCCCCGCAATTCGTTTCACCTAATCCGAGTTGCCGATAGGAGAGCGTTGAGTGTGAGCGAAACCATCTATAAAGCTGACGTTTAGCCTACCTACCACCAGCAGCGAAATCTTGTACGCTGGGCGGATCACGTTAAAACAGTTTAGCTGGCCTTTAGCATAAACCCCTGCCTTAGCCATTCCGGCAAGCGTTCCGTGGCCAGGTACAACAGACCCACCAACTGAGGCGGAGATCCGCAAAGAAATCTAAGCCTTAGGATATCACAAATGGACGGGGTTCCTCGATGGCCTTTTCTTTTCAGAATTCCATTTTAAAA
>LUCM01009732.1:47656-59381 GCA_008360955.1 Fasciolopsis buskii | reverse complement strand
CTACAGGCCATGTTTCCCAACCATATAGCAGTTGGGAGCGCACGGTAGCATTACATGTTCGAACTGATGTCGGGTCTGCGGTCTGTGCTTGAGGTCAGAAAAAAAGTCCATTAACCCTAGTCGTACGTCTGCCACCAAGTCAGCTCTTCTTCACGAAATGGGATAGCTCACCCATTAACCTGGTTCACGTTTGGAAATGTGGTAATATCCCTGGAGTTCTCATCGATAAGGAGTACAGAAATGACGGCAAACTCAGCGTAAAAAAACGCTAAGGTTAAGTTCTGAGTCACTGAAATCTATCCTCATTCTAATGCATCATAGACATTATTTTCTTTCGATAGCTGTGCTTCTGTAGTCAAAAGAGGAAATCAGCTGCCCCTGAGTAGTCCCAACATACTGAACACTTAATCTATGCCAATCCTGACTAACCTCTTTAGGCTGGAAGAATGTGAACATCCAAGGCTCCTGTATGGAATCCTGGAGACATATTAATGAACTGCTGTCGCTCAGTAACTTGGACGGATTTGCCAATTTCTTACTCGGTTGTGGTAATAGAGATTCACGCGTCACGGATACGATCAATTGGAAGTCCGATTTACGGTGATTAGTTGTTACAACCACAAGCGGGCAAAATAAACAGCTGAAATGAGTGATATTTGGTCCTGTGTAAACAACATGATGCTCTCGTGGTTTCACCGATGTTGTTCGTTTGGACTGAAAATCAAAAATGATCCTTCGGTCAGTCTCATCGGTTTCCGTTCAAATTCCATAAAATTTACTAAAGCCATTTGTTGATAATTGTGTGTTAGTTGGAAGCAAATAGCGCGCACAGGTTAGGTGAGGTCGAAACTCTTTGACTGCGAGCCTTCAGTCTCTATTAGGGTCCCGGCTGTCATCCTAGTCTTTATACCACCTTATTGGGACGATGACTATACATATTGTCCTTAACAATGCTGTTTGCTGTTTGTTTGGGAAACTCTAGGATTTATTTCACTTTCTCTAACTGATGTCGTTTCACAGTTTTTATTCCCCTTGCATCTGAGGCTGACTTTTGCACTGTTCCTTTAGCTGAATGCTTCTTTTGCGGACAGGACAAAAGCCATGCCTGAAAGAAGCACGGATTTGAATCTTTTGACTTTCCTAATTCCAAGTGGTATGGCAAGTCAAAAGTATTTCCCAGTCACTACTAGAAACCCATTGACAGTTTTGAAATATTATGCCATCTTAAGTTTTTTCATTTTTCTTTTGCTGGTGTTGCCATGTTTCGTATAGCTTTTCAGTGCATAGTGTCAGACGGTGATCTATCGTGACAGTTTTCTGAGTTATTAGTTCATCTCTTTTTGATAGTACGCACGTGGTTGTCAATGGCTTTACTCATGCGCCTCATCATCTTCCGTCTCAGTCTTTCTTTTATTGTTTAAGTTTGCACTAGAGGGACAACCACATTAGACTAAATAATTGTCAATCCCCTTTCAAGTTTTCGTTTTTTCTTCAAAATATTTTTTCCTGATAACTGGTCAAACCTAGCATTCATTTGGATTCCGTACACATGTTTTTTCTCGTTTCGAATGCATCAGGTTTTACCATAGGGTCCTTTCCTCGGGAAATGTTCCTCTACCAAAGCCATTAAATGGACCAGTCACCGACTGCTTTTCTGCTGTTGAACCTTGGCTTACTAATGTGAAATTTCCAACCGACGTTTGAAAATGTGCTTTCCGCATGTGTAGAAGACGTAAAGCGGCAAACGCTGATACGTCTTCTCAGAGCTTCTTATCAGCAGGTGTGGAAATTTTGAGTAGAATATCACAATTTTACTGAACAATGTTAGTGGTGGAACACGAGGCTGGATTTCGATCTCATCTGGAATGAATTTTGTTTGACGAACCATCATGGTCAGTAACCCCATGCATCTCCGAGTCGATAGCCCGCGAGCTGTAGATTTCGTCTTTCCAAACAAGAAATTTGCGTCAGCTTTGCCCGAATAAGACAATAATTGCCAGTTTTGATCAACACTGAGTTCTACCTTTCCCGGTTGTTGCTCTCCTTTAATTTTCCGGGCTCTGCTTCCGACTTGCTTTCGTTAGTTAGAGTTACTGCTTCTGTCAGCAGTATTTCTGACGGACGCACTTATATTTGCTTGGAATTCGTAGATGAAGCCCTGTCCAGCAACATCCACCAACTTTTCGCGTGCAAATCTCACCGCTCTAAGTGCCCTTAATCCCGATTTATTCAATCTCCCATGTTAGCATACAGGAAATCTCACCTGAATTCCGACGAGAAGTTTGACAGTGAATTCTCGAATTTATGTATTACTTGATACTAATTATGTACTTACTGTTTTTTAATCGTTGCTTTTTGTTTCTTTTTTACACTGGTGCAGCGGTGGGGGTAATGACTAATCACTTTTCCGATGTTTGCTCTCCAATCAGTTAATCCCGCCTCCAGATCAGTACCGCCCCTCTCGGCTAACTCGACCGGGAACAACCAAGCTGAATCACCATGACACCTCGTTTTATTAAGTGAGGACAGCTTAGTTAGAATATCGGCCTTGCCTTGAGGCATTCATTTCACCGTCTGTCCAAGTCTATTTAGTGCGACTTATTTAACATGATTTGGCTCATGTCGTTCCGTTGCTAAATCGGGATCGCTCATCCTGATTGGCTGTCATACTCACAGTATGACCTCCTCCGCTTGCTTAACTGCTTTCTTGCCTCCTAATGATGCCTCGGTGTCAGCTAACAACCAGTAGCCAATGTAATAACTCGTCCTCGATTTGCCCTCTTTGTCTGTGCACGGTCGCAGTGACACAACCAGACTGCACCCATCCTGTGTCGATTGCGATTTGTCTAGCGCGGTCCGTCATCGCTAACCGCCGATAGCCAATAGGAGAGCTCTACCAGAACCAGACGCAATATCGGTCAAATTGCCATCCTATCACGGGTCTCTTATTCAGTTTCTCCACCTGAAAGTTCATGCGCAACTTGTCAAAGCTGACGCAGGCATGGTCCTGCTTGGCCATTTGGCCGCTTTTGGCGGAAACTAAGTGAAAATAGACCAACGGTGAACGGAGTTCACTCCACAATGTCTTGTGCATATCGTGAAGACTCAGGTGGTTAACCCACATAGAGCAATCAACGATCACATTTGCGATCTCGAAAATGGATTAATCATCACTGTACCATCATGTCGTGCAAATGTGTTTCTGGAATCAAGTTGGATTCAAAGTGTCCAAGTGTGAATATGAATCGATAGAAAAGTACAGCATTCACATAATTTAATGTGCAGTAAAAACCGTGTGACCAGTCGTGTGCTTCCATCATTCTTTGTTTATTCATGGACATACTACCTACTATAAGTCTATGATGGATCATATTTGTGTTTGCATGAATTGTTCTTATCTTCGTCATTAAAAACAAAGAAATTGATCCGGTTCTAAAAGGATCAAAATGACTGTTTAGTAGAAAATTAGAGTACGAAAATATTTCATGCTCGTGGGCGGACTACTATTTACCCGAATTAAATCCCATGTGAAAGGAGAACAGATCACGTCAGTTTGGGAAAATTCATGAAAAATGGGAATGTAGTGATTCCAGCTGCCGATAAGGTAAAGTGGTCAAAATAAATATTTGTACACAGTGCCAAAACATAGTGGTATACCAAATTAAATGGCGTCATGGGAGGTTAACAGTTATGGGAAACCAATCGTCAGGCGATCCAGACGCTCAGCTCTTCACTAAGAAATCTTGAAAGCATCTTAAAGCTATTTCTTCCTTATTAAAAATCATCAATAGGGCACATCCACTGCAGTGGTCATTCCTGAAAGGGCTACTGGAACAGATGTTAAGTGCCTCTATGGTTTGTTACTGAGACAGTGGATTTCGGTGCCGCATGGTGAATAATTTCATGAAAATCTCAGAACTAATTTTGGCAGGGTATCCAAGTTCTGTGTATTGTGTTCAGAAGCGCCTTCATAACACTCGGAGATGCCATCTATCAGTGAAAGTCGTTTGCTGTGCACCAGCAGTCAGCAACCGTACACATCAGTAAAGGATGCCAATAAACTGCTACAATCCGGCCCGAATTGATTAATGTCTAGGGCGTTCTATTCATTACTGTTTGCATCCCAGATTAGATGTGGTGGATATATATCGAAGTTGTTCAAGAAAGTTGACTACTTTCCCCTAAACACGCTTTCTGAATTTCACAATTAATAAATGAGTGAAAACGAAATTATCTAGAGCAGCAGTTTACTTCTTCTAGTATACTGTAGAAAAGAAACTTTCCATTGAAAATCTAATTCCAGGCAGTGGATTTCAAAAGCAATTTAGTTCTCTACATTCACCTTCACTTATCACTGTGGTATTCCATCACCTAAACGGCCAGTGATTGGCGCGAACGCCCGCGTGCACACACACACACACACACACACACACACACACATGCAGCATGTTATATGGAACGCCGCTGCGTGCAATGTGGTCCTGCCAATTGTTTGTTATCCTTACAAATTTAAAGTAATCTTTTCTTCCAGTTTCCATTGAAAATCACGTCACTTTCTTTCTTCTCGCCGTAAAACCAACAACTCCAAGCTAGAGGACTCAGAGAAACCGGAGAATCTTGTGGTTGGCTGCCAGAGGGTCATTGCAAAGAGAACAATTTTTGCATAAACGACGTATGCACAAAATGCACGCTGTTAAACGATGCGTGCATAAACTCGAATGAATGCTGCAATGGGGCGTGCTGGAACGGGGTATGTACCGATTTCAAAAAGGTTAGAAAAATAATCCAAAGTCAACGCGATACAAGCAAAGAAGAAAAAAGTGAAACGACAGAATAAGCACTAACGATCGATGAGTTTACCGGTCTTCGGCTCGGACAATGTTGGTAATGTTTGCTCAACTTATGAGAAGCACCGCACTCGTACACCTGATTATTTCAATACTCTGTACATATGCAAATCAGACGATATTTCTAAACAGCTTCCCAGTGAATTGCAAGTACATGTGATCCCAATAACAGCTATTTAATATTAAAATCCGTGTGATCCATCAAAACTCTCATTTTGTTAATTGAAAAATGTTCTACATGTGGGTACATTATATATATGCATATATGTATATATATATATATATATGCATCAGAAGCACGAGTAACAATGTTATTCTCACAGATCAGTTTCAACGTGATGGTAGTGGTACGTTCGCTGAGCTAGGTAATCTTTTTTCAAAAGTTTCATCATCCATGATGACATCACGAGAACCTACGGTCCTTCGGTGAACGTTTGCGTGCATTTTCCCGCCTATATTGGTCACCCCATCGTCTGTAGTCCGTGCTCATTGGCTGCCTTGGGTGAGGGAGTTAGAGTAGAGATGCTGATCTGTGGCTTTGTTCATTGCCGTCTACGACTGACGCGTTATGGGCTGAACCATCTTCCATTTCCACTACTTAGCGCTGGTTGGTCCTTCGATCGCTTCGGCAGGCAAACGTGGTCCAGGGCATTGTGTTTATTTATCAATATTTCTGAAGACTGTCAAGCTTCCAGAAAATCCCTGGTGCGTTTTGCTGTCCCGGGAAATTATTTTAATGTCTTCAAAGTTGAATTCATGTCCTGTGCTATCTTTATGGACCGACATTAGGAAAAGTGGATCATGCCTTTTTGTTACCATTCGGTGCTTGTGAGTTCGTGTCATGAGTTTCCTGTCGGCTTCTGCAGTGTAGGGTTTTTCACAGTTTCAGCAGTCAGTTTGATGGAAGACACCGGCTGAATTTCTTTTATTTTCGACAGAACCTGCCGTAATTCTTCTTTCGACCTTCGAGCGAATTAGATTCAATGAGGCTTGAGAAGTTCCGTCGTTATGTCCAAGTTATTCTTGATGCAAGGCAAGACGGTTCGTTCTCTGGTTTGTTCGGTATTCATTTCTGGGTACTGCCATTGATTGGAGATTCGCCTGATGAAGTTTCAGGTGTAACCTTTGCCTAGGAACATGAGGAATACATATTGTATTCTTCGCCTTTTCTCCGTTCCTTTGGGCTCCAGAGGGATTGTGCCCTATTGAAGAGTATCTTGATGCTGCTCCTCTGTTGGCATTTTGGACGATTGTTTTGAAGCTGTAAAATTTGGCCGGTGTAGATACTTTTGTGATATACGGACGGTGTCAGCTTACCTGTACTCGACCTTGTGGCATCCTTGATGTCGAAGTTTAGTCCTCTGACTAAAAGGTTCCTTTATTTCTCAGCGATTGCCCGATATGATGGAATTTGATCCATGCGTCGCCTTGCGTATTTCCCTTATAACTCGTCAGTCTCTTAAGTCTTGGGGTTACTGAGGCCCTCCTTCTAACACTGATATTCGTGATTCATGTATCTGTGGTTACCTTGATTTGTCCAATTCTCTGTTCACCTACCAACCTTTTACATTTCTGTCCTGCAGCGCAAAGGAACAAAGAAGTGGTGAAAATCAATGTTTTTATCATGTCCCTGAGCCAAGTAGAATAGTGAATCAAGGGTTCGCCAAACAGAAATACGGAAAAAGGAGACTAGCATTGCATTTAGACCAAAGTACGACAGGAGAAAACTTGAGCAAGTTTAAAAACAGACTGTGAAAGAGAATTTATGCTAAACAGACAAATTCAGACTGAGAGCCATTAAGAGACAGTTATCCTCAATGTCCTCTGTTAGAATGTGACATTCACTGATGGATCATTCAAATAGGCCTAGAACTCAGTTCGTAATTATTAACTTTGTAATAACCTGCTTTGGTTTCCGTTGATAGTTCATCTACGCAAAGGACAGCGCAAGTTCAGTTCACGTCTAGATGATTTGCGCGTCCCACATTATGTGCGGCATCTGGAGATGCGTATCTGGAAACACTCAACAGAGCAAATTAGGTCGAGGATATCTATCGTTTCTGAGGTTTATATGGTAAGGAGTTCTGCGTGGCAGTTGCCGCTGAATAAAGGGCCTCTCTGGCCTGCTCCTAGTGTTCGCTCGAATCCTGGGCATTCTTTTGAGACGACAACCTCATTGTAATCTCTCATTAGGAGTGAGGTTGGCGACTGTCGTCTAGAATCATCTGTACAGGAAGCGTAGTTTTTGAGCTGTTTTGATCACAGACTGGGCTCATAACAAATAAGAGCAAGGACTAAAGAGTGATCTGAGTCCACGGGTGTTGACCAGAATGATCGACAATCCTCAACTAATCCACGTCACCGGTAACTGATAGCAATACGACCAATGTGCGGCCAACGTTGTGAAGACGAAAGAGGGCGCCAGGTGAGCCGATGTCTCTTTTAATGACAAACATTTGTGTTCTTTGGAAACAATCTTTAGTCAGAACAAATTTGGATGAGGCGATCTCCGTTGTCGAGGCGATCGACGTAGACGGGAATTCGGTCTTCGATGTGCCGTTTAGTCTCTGCTAAGTAGTAAATTTCGACCTTGTGATCACCAGTAACGGCCATGTCTGCTGAGCGCACACTTAAGAGTAATCCAGCTGACTCCTGGTAGAATTCGTCTTTGATCTTAGGAACACTGCAGTCAGAGAGTACATACAAATACGGCGAACAAATACTGACCTTTCAATCGACTGCCATTGAAACTTGCAGTTTCTCGTTGCACTTAGTAGTTTCTCATTTTACTCCTATTTTTCTGTATTCAATCTTAGAATGGCATATTCATGGAGACTTGTGGTCAAGTACTTCTAGGGAGTCCGGCCTCTAAGCACGAGAATGAATAGGACCCTCAGCTAAAGTCTTTGGTTCTAACAAAAATCTGCACTGAAGGAGGCAGGATGTAGCTGAATGGATGTCCCTTTGCTTGGATTAATTAGTCTCCCACTTGTTTTTTCCACAGATTTGCCAGGTCAGATCATTCCCAACATGCAGGGCCAGGTAACTACTACTCATTGAACTTCCAGGCCTGACTGTATTCGGGTTCAGATAAGCTACCATGTACAGCTCGTTGGGTCCTACAGACATGCAAGCCGTCACACCACGTCAATGTGCAATCTCACTGTGACGGCCCAGCGGATGACGTCATCGACAGGTCATTGATGAACGCCTGAATAATACTCTCGTGAGCTCGTAATATCCCCATTTGCGGTCACACACATGCTTGCATCCCCACTGATGTGAACCGACTTATGAACGTGCCTCGCTTGCATCCAAGTAAGACGGAGTGCCAGTATACTTGGCTGCCTTAGAAAAGTGAACAAGAGAATCCAGCGCAGTTTTCTTTGCTTTCCAGATATGCCTCACATACCTAATAGGCCTGTGAATACGAGATATGCACTTTACCGGCATTGATGTTAATAGGTTAGGGTTTTTAAGGTGGCTATAAGGCCCAAAATAGGAAGGGCTCACCCTTAAAACCATGCAATCTGTTGAATCAAAGCACTTGATTGTAAAACTTGCCTTGAGAAACACTGCCCAGATTAGTCGGAACGCTGGCGCATTACATCTAACAACAAAGTTGTGTTATTAACGTTATATCATTCACAATTAAAACCAATACATGGCGCATCGATTTTTCGATACACACCTTACATCATTTGGTTCTGAAAATGTCCAGTAGTTTGTAGTAGTTTATCAAATTCGTTTTTCAATTTTCATCCATGCAAGATGGATACCTCATTTGTCTTCACATCTTGCTTCCTTTTTGATCATGTATTCGTAGTCACTGTGCTTGTTCTGTTACGAATAACTCGCTTCGTTGTTTAGCCGATTGTTGAGTAGTATGTCTTACTTTTAGGTCTCCGCACAACTAATTTCACCTTTCTCTCCGAATCTTGCTGCGATCATCTCATCTGTCAGTGGGGTTCTACTCACCGACCGTGATTGGCTTCCGATATAGATGCCTTTAGTTCTCTAGCCGGTTGACTTCGACTGGTTGATGAAATCGATTTCGTGATTCTTAGATCGGTTACGTTAATCAGTTTGGCCTTAAAAAGCAAAACTCTGGTGCTTAATTACTGGTCAGATATAATACATTAGTATTTTGTTTAGTTGAAATTACCCTAGGCGAGGTTTTCCGTTTGTATCGACAGCGGCTGAGGAACCGTAAAGCCATCCATCCCGACCTAAGGCGAAAGCCATTTATTTACACTTGAACTGATTGTCACTTGTAACTGTGCTCATCATTTATGATCTCAAATGAGTACTGAGGTAAAAAAACAGTCTGCTCAAATAGTCTTGCCGAGACGGTAGTTGAACGCATTAGTTGTTTGCAGAATTATTTCCAAAATTTCAGAGACCTTTCGTCGTGGTAAGCCTGCACGTTTTCCACGTCGGTTGAAAAACCGTTGACGTCAGGTCCTGAAATTGGCTGTGCTATCCGGTTACGCTGTTCTGATAGACCGAAGCACGTTTGGCAACAACCGTTGAACCCGGGATCAGAGTTGCAAAAAAACGGGGACCCCCAAGGGCGCTCAAATGGTCCGATTTTGCTCAGTACATCATACCACATTCTGTTCTATATCCAGATCGAATTTTGAAGAAAATCACTGTGAAATAATGATCCAGGACACGAAACCAAGGAGTACAAATGTAATTTTAGAAGGAGCTCTAGCTGAAATAGGACACGAGTTGCACCCAGCATATCACTTCGGTAGCTGATTGAACGTCTGATGTTGAGTGAGATTAGGCGTGTCCCGAATCAACATCAAACCGCTGTCTTGTGGAAAATGCCATAAGCTAGCTAAATCAGCTGTAGAACCTGTTGTTGGAAGTAAACTTAGTTTCCGTGTTTCGCTTCTGGGTTTCGCATTCCGCTAACGTTTTTTCTGCATTCAATATTAAAACTGTGTATAGGCTGTCCTGGGGCAACTCACTTGGCGCTTGTCTATAATTCTTGTCTGTCCGGGCAGGGTAGGAGTAACACACATGCCTCCCTTGCGAACGAGCCCAAGTGTGAACACTGAATGCGATGATGGATAAGAACCACTGATGAACTCAACTACTAGCAAAAGTCGATTGTGATGATTCCCGGGTGCAAGACTGAATCCCTTTACTTTTTTGAAAAACAGTTTCTTGAGGCAGTTTCGTGCCCATATAGGTATGCACGCACATTGCACGAGCACATGCGAACTCGACCGTGATTCGTGTTAGCAGATCCGGGTACACTCTATTTCAACATATGTTTAGAGCTGGCTCGTAAATCCCCACAAACGCGTGATGAACGCCATACTCGGGAGATCTATTCCAAATAGGAACAGCTCGTTTGCAGAATACCAGGCTCGCAATTCCACCCTAAATGGACCTCTTTGTAACTGCACTCTGTGGCTCCTAGAATTCAAAATGATCGTCACGTTCTTGCCTATCAGGTCTTTCATTATCTTAAAGATTTCCACCAAGTCCCCATGTTTTGTTCACTTTCCGTCGAAACGTTGAGCCGGTCACCATTCTGCTTGCTAGATGGCGGGCTATTTTCTCCATTATTGTTGCGTTGCTTTCATCTTTGGTTTCAATCAAGTGCAAAAAACAGCTATGATGCTAGTAAGAAAACGGCGGGGTGATTCTACTGGGTGCTCGCAAAATCTCAGTTTTGCATGTAGTTACTACCATTCTTATCAGTAGTAACCAAATACGCATTCAAAAGGGCAATCAAAACCAGAAAACATCTGTATGCGATCAGCTGCTACCGAAACAGGAACTGAGGTAATCAATTTTACCAACTAGAGTATAGTGTAACAACAAACCATCCTGCAAAATGCCATCCATTTGATATCCGTTTATACAGTAACAATTCAAATTAAAACTTTTAACTGAATTTGCGCTCTCGCAAATGCTGTGTATCATTATGGTAAGACAAGTGAAGTCATGAAAAGAGCTTTCGACACCGTGTGCGTGCATGTGGGGAAGGTTGGGATCGACAAATCTTGCCGAAACTCATGCAACAAACATCATGTGATCGATTTCCGCTAAAGTAGGCAATAACATATGGAAGCAAATAACTGACCTTATATTTCTTTTATCCTGCGAGAACTGGCTAATCTTTCAGATAATACGCAGCATACTTCGGTGCCATCTATTGAAGAAATAGGTCAGAAATTCAGCCGATATTCCATTGTGACCGACGTATGTGCATCGTAACCATGACGCATCACGAGCTTGCTGGGAAGAACAAATCGAGATTAATTCACAGTACTTCGATCCATGTTTAGCATTAATAAACAGTGATCACCGATGGTCTCACCATTATCCTTCAGTAATGTTTTAGTCATTTCGATGTGGGACTCAAGACCTCCAAGGTGAAATGGCTCTTACTTCACACTCCGAGAGGCTTTAAAATTTCGAAGTCCGTATTCATTTGATAGGTAACTCCTTTAATTAACACGACACAACAAGAAACATAAGTGAGATAGAATCAGGATTCAGACCGGGGTAGGATTTTAAAAGAAGCATACCCACCAACCAAATATACTTTTATCCAAAAAAACGTCAGATTAAATGAAAACCACTCTGCCCTGGAAAACATTTTCACCAAATCCTGGTGTAGTGGAATACGGAGCTTCTTCCAGACACAGGAGTTCCTTTACATTGGCTACGACGAAATTACCCCTATCTGGCGAGCATTCGTTTTTGACCCACTGGTAAGGATTTTATAGTTTTATTCGCGCAAGACTGAACAAATTGGATCGGAATTTGACAGCCGGATACTGTGTTGGAGAATTTCCTTCTAGAAATGTTCATTTTGTAAGTGTTTTGCAGGTCAATATATGTCATTCACT
>LUCM01009732.1:0-47135 GCA_008360955.1 Fasciolopsis buskii | reverse complement strand
TAGCGCTGCGCGCTTAAATGACTTTGACTCAAAATCAAATTGAATACAAACCGAAATCCGTCCAAAACGAGGACTTTTCTCTTCGTGATCGACCATGAATGTTAGACCACAGTTAACGCAAAGTACCTCCAGTTAACAATGAATTATCTTGAACTCACGAATACAGGCCTAGACTTAGGTAGAACATTCGATAAATTAAGTGCCTTCGCTGAACGAACGAGTTTGTTATGACTTATTGGTTTAAACTAAAATAAATCCTATGACCCTTCGAAAAACACGCATGAAATTTTCATGCCCCAGTCAGGTTCCATTTATCATGTTCGAAATCGTTTACCGGTGCAACCAAGATTGTTCATGTTTGACTGGCCTTATTACTTCTTACAAACAAATATAATGAAGAAACCTGCAAATAAATTCATGGTATTTGCTGATGCGTCTGTACACCTAGCAAGCACTAGATTCCTAAGGATATTGAAAGTGGATATTTTTTAATGCATCACAATGGGTGACACCTGTAGTAACTAGATTGCAGCTACAAAATGCATTTCAGTATTCGTAATATGCACCATTATTCGAGCACAGCCAAAAACTGCACTCCTAAATGTCCTCAATTTATTTTTCTGTTAACAAAATGATCTGCTTCAGATGACGACGTTCCTCTAATCCATTGTGCTATATCGAAGCCGGATGGAGTTTAGACCAATGGTTAGTCCAGACAACAACCTAAAGTGATCCCAGGATATTGTTTTGATGCATCCAGTTCAAACTGTTTGAGTCACGCAAATGCTCGTGTTGCGAAAACGTATTGTGCAAGCCGAAACAGGTAGCAAAAAGCCGTGAGTAAATCTGGTTGGTATGATTGGAGGTGAAGTCGATGCGTCATGCGACAGTGAAGACGGACCATGTTCGGGCAACTCGATTCTCGACAGGCCCGTCTAGACTAGGGGGTGAATGCCTCACGGGCCAAAGATCTGATTCAATACAGGCCGGAAAGCCGCGGGGGCAGGCAGAAACCAGCCGTTCGACTTGACGCCGGGACAAAAACGGTCCCTTGTTGTAACCTGTTCAGTGGCGAACCGGGCTGTGACATTAGAAATGAAGACAAAAGGAGAGACAATGAGCACGACAAACGGTGACAACTCAACAATGAGTCTAACTTAAAAAGGTACTCATGTACATCGTCCGATCGTAACAAGTGAACGAACGTTGATTTTCACCAGCCAGAGGCCAACTTAATCGTCTTCGCTTTACTAAACCGGGTGAGACTAAACTAGAATCAACAAGACTTACTGAAGCCATTAACGTTAGCTCCAACGATGAACAGAATACAAAATAAGCACCTTAGTTTCTTCATCTGAATGAATGACACGATGAAACCCTTTAGCTACTTCCTAAAAGGTGGGAATATTCACGTTGTTTTGTAGGTTCCCACAAATCGTCGATATTCGCATGCTGTTCATTTAACTTCAGCTGTCCAGTTTTTTCCTAACTCCATCATTTGTCATGCACTTTCTACCTGGGAGACAGCACGAAGAGTAAGGAAAGTCGGGAAGCCAATATGACTCATTAATCGTGCGAAACTCTTTTGAAGGTTATCGTGCGTCTGATTTCCCTACATGATGCGTTGCCGTGATACAAGCCCAAACCCATTAGGTTGCGGTTCACCTCATATCTGTCGTAGTCGGTCACAGTCAGCCATGAAGCGGAAAAAATATTGATGACACTAGTAGACAGTATACCTGTAGATGGTCTACAAAATGAGTCCCAATTTTTGCTCAGGATGCACACATTAATGAGGCCACCAACAAAAGAAAACGCGGAAAAATAGGAAATACTTCGGGTAGAAATACACTGCTAATTACAGCAGTTTTCAGCGCCCTGTGGAACTAACTCTGTGGAGGAAATTTTTGGAGCCGAAACGAGAAATCGAATGTTTTGCGTTATTAGACAAACTGGTCAGCGTTCCAAACATCTCAAAAGGAATTAGATTTGGTATTTTTTTCAAAAGTTAACATCACTGTTCCCTCGCTAAATATGGAACCTCATTTTTGTTCGTCTTCGTTTACGTTTACTTCGGCATTAATAGTTTACAACTGCAGTACTCTTTCCAAATGGATTTCAGTATAACATGTGTAAAGCAAGCGTGCAGTAGAAGCAGCCTGGAGCTTAGCGTCTACAGTTTATTTAGACAACTGGAGAGACTGCCAACTAAGAGATCGAAAATGGAAGGAGTATAGAACCATTTCAGGTCAAAATAGGTGCAAAATTTACCGAATACCTGAGGTCAGTAAAAAAAATGGATCAACAACCAATAGAACAACACAACCAATGAATGCTCTATCAGCAAGTTGCAACTTCGATATGTGGTTTACAAAATAATTTGATACCATAGTCTTTTCGTGCACAGCATTGTCTACCCAAAATTTAAATCAATAAAAGTTATTGATTGGGGCGCTGTAAGATAGCAATTAAAAACAACAATACACGCGAGGGAAGATTTCGAATGCAAGAAATAAATTAAGTGCGTAGCCATATCACCTGCTATTTTCAACCAAAGCAGGTTGGATGGCATGAAAACCATACTGGCAGTCTAATTGGGAGTATGGCAGGTAGTCTTTTTACCTTTTGTCTTTTGCTCCTTTTATTAATGAAATAACAATATGCGCCTTTCTTCAGGAAGGCGGCCGCGGCCAACAGAGGGCTGCCAAGTGAGGAAGTGGACCGGCAGCGGGAGGATTCGGACGCGCGACCTTTACGTCCAAAAGCCACGACCTTATCCGCCTGGCCACCGTCGACCGTCTACTGAGGCTTTCATGCTTATCGCCGACTCATCCACATTTCAACCAGTACTCACTCCAAAGACTTGAACGCCAGATTCCAGTACACTACACCTAACACCTAAGTTACCAAGAGATATCTTCCACTACAGCCCGTCAGTAGCTGAAAAGCACCGGTGGTAAATCACCTCCAGACCTTGAAAACCTCTGCCCGGGGCCATGTTACCGGAACCAGTGGTGGGATCTATCCCACGGATACTACGTAGGCTAGACCACTGATCGACAATCGGATATCACGCCGTGCACACAAACTTTTCAAATTCCTAAAAGCCAATAGACGCAAAAGACATCGAAAAAGTAACTAAACTTTCGTTAAGCCGACAAACGAATACATTAAACTAACCCCCGTCTTTACTCAGAAGCGGGTTAGGTAATTTACTGCTTATATGTTAATGCAACATGAGGATAGGTAGGGTTTCATATTCACCTCGTTTATGAAACTGAAGTAAAGCAGGGAAAGAGACAACTCTGACGAACACTACCCCCCGCGGTGACCTAGAGAGAACTCGGCTAAGAATGTTCGCATAAACCGACCAAGAGGGGGAACGAATTCCTTTGGTACACCCTTCAGTGAGAGACGAGACCACAGAATTTCACGACTGACCGAGTCGAGCGTTGCCTACAGATGAAGGAACGAGAATACTGAGGGCCTATGCCAAAAGTGCCTGTATTCAAAAAGCTACCGCGTAGTTATTACGTGGTCAATACAGTTCAGACCGAATCGGAAATCTGCTTAAATCTCACGAGTACCATTTTTGCGAATACGAGATAATGCGACCAATCACTCTGAAAGAAAAATTTATCAGACTAATCACTCTGCGATTATCATAACGCGATTCATCACTTCTCTTACAAACCAACAGAATCAACGATTCAGACCAATCATTAGGAGTGTGCTCCTTGTCAAAATGGGCTAACTGAACTGCTGTTTGAGATGCTCTACTCAAAGATCTTGACGGCAACCATAATAATGAATTAGTTAGTTGCCGAGCTTCTTGGACACTTCACGTACACTAAGTACTTCTATTCAGCTTCTTCGATTTCCTTAGTTTTATCTATTCGCCAGTTCTCCCTGTCAATTTTAGGAGATTCTAGTCAGCTGACTTCTCAAATTTGTGTCCATTTCATGAAATTTGACACCCTGGGGACGAAGCTTCAACTGTTTGACAGGGCAGTGAGATCCACCGCTTCTAAGTCCTCCCGATCTAGAATCCTGTATGATGTCTGCGACTTCGTTCAAGTCTTCTTTCATCCCTACCAAACATCTTTGAGAGTTTCAGAGCCGCGAGGAAATTCATTTTGGTTGGGAAACTCTGAGACACCATTGGAAAAACACTGAAGCTCTCCGCTTACCTTCCAACCAAAACGACAAAACTTCGAAGTTGTGTAATAGGACTTACCGATATGTTGTAGTGTGCACAGAAAGTTTACGGTATAAATGGGTGCCATACTGACTCCAACGATCCCTCTTTAGTATTCGTACAAAACGGCAGTTCAGAATATCTAGACGCCTGGACGACCCAAATATGAGGATTTATCTACCTCGCGTGAATATCCGTTTTCAAGGACAGGCTTCGGTTTTCAGTCAGTCCCCTTGTTATATTTTGCAATCTGACGGCGTGAAACGCATCTGTGCATCATTACAATGTGATTGAGTCCATTTAATAGGACAAAATTTCTGGGTCTGCATTCAAGAGTACAAACTGGTCCATACAATCTAAGTTAGGCTGTAAGGTTGGGGGTTTTGAATTGCAATGACGAGTCCTGAAATATTCGAAAGAAATCCAGATTCAGGCAGAGGCATTCTCACTATCTTAGTGCTAGTGTGATATTTTGACCAATATGCTGATTATTTTGATCTTGTCTCGAGGTCTGGAGTTATAAAATCCACTGTGTTACTGAGCACATTGAATTTGCCTATTCATGGTTGACAAAACACAGAACATTTGAACCATTGGAAGAGTCATTGCCTGAAAATCACCGCCAGAACATCCTGTTTGTCAGGTTGGGTAGTAGGAGGGAACAAATATTTTTAAAACCAAGTGTTTACTACTGACAATTTGATTAGTAAGCGAAGGTCGAACGCGCTTTTCAAGTGGTGAAAAATTATTGGAAAACGTCTCGGTGAGCAACTGGCTGAAAGTTGTACTGCCTCATTGCCAATCGGTTTTCTGTGATATCTGCATAGAGTATGTGACGGAATGGTATTGTAAATGGCTTTGCGCCTGAGTCTGATCGAGCGGTTTCATTGATTATCGGTGGTAGCGCAACCCTGGACCGTGTCAGACAAATCACGATCAATATACGGGAGTGATGTAACCTGATCTTGTCAGACAGCGAGCAAGTGCGGAACGCAAGTGCGGACCGCGTCATCGCATTGGCTACCAGCGCCTGGCCGACATGATGGCGTGATGGGAAAGCAAGAATGGGGATATACAAACCGAGAACACCATGTCGTGATCTGAGCCAACCAATGGGGCTGAACTGTCCGGATTCGACAAAAACTCCATGAACTAAATCGCGTGAAATGCATCGAAGAAGATAGACCAATTAAAGCGAGACCCGACAGCCGATAGCAGTCGTACAGGCGGAATAATGCATGCAAAAGAATCTATAAATGTGTTGATTTTCTTAGTAAACGATAGACTTTGTTTGTCCTCACTTTGAGATAGTGGGGACGGACGATGATGATCTGGAGATGGGGTCGGCCTATGGGGAGCTGTAATCGGAACAGAGAAATGACGATAATCAACAGAACATGAGGCTGGTGTGATTCGGTAGAGAATGAGTGAGTTAAAATCTGCGATATGTTTGGTAGGCGACATCCAACGTTGCGAGAACAAAGACTAATCAAACGAAGTTCTTAGTCTATTCTTCGAGAATGTTACCACACTACGTACCGCTTTGTTGACACAGTGGAGCATCAGAAGCACATTTCTACCACTCTTGATTCGGATCGTATTTGTCCGCATGAATTCTCGTCGCTCGGATCTATGGGGTAGACCGGTGGGTTATGGCATAACATTCTTGGTTATTGTTGCTGATTTCGCATTAGAGTGTGAATTTACAACTGGATTCCGCGGCAAATTCAATTCTTGTTGAGGTATGTTCGTTTCCTTTGTAGGGATTATTCTGACCGCTTTCCGTGGGTCCCACCCAGCTACCTTCTACTCGTTTGTTTCGGTATCCCTAGCAGTGTTAAATCCCTACCAGGTTCCCTTCGTTAGGGTCCGTTTAACTTCACTACCCGATCGCCTGGCAGGCTCCCAGTCAATAGGATTTTATTAGGGAAAAACGGCACTAGAAATTGCAAACGTTAACAAATAAAGTAAACGAACGGTTAGTTGAATTCCTCTAAATGTATTAAAAGGAACTGTCAGTGTCAAGCAGATCAAAATGTGTGCCTAGATGCTAGGCAGTATTCATTGTGCGAAGTAGATCAGGAACTCATTCGGAACTGATGTTGTGTGTTTCGTTGCATAAATTTTTTCTAACCAAAGCATACGCCTTTGTAGGTGTGCTAATTTGTGCAACCTAATGGTCATAGGGCAGCCTGCTGTCAGTCTAGGGCAAACCCGAGTGTGTGCGTGTGCCCGGTGTCTGCTTCAGTGGTTCTGGCATGAGAAAGGTCCAAAGGTGCAAGTTCCACTGTGTGTGTGCACATAAACTTTTATTTTTAAAGAACACAGCGTAATTGGTAATTTGTAAACTTGTGTCTGCCGCGGATAACTAACTACACCGCGTTACTGAACAACAAAAGTTTACGTATAGCGTTTAACCTGGCGCTTTGCTGTTCCGATACATTGCAAAACGAACTGGGTTCCGACACAGCTGTCCTTCCCACCGTTCGGGTATTTGCACTTGGGTCTGTGAGTGATGATCTAGATCAATGTAGGCTGTGGAAAACTGAAGTGTCTGAATGTTGAAATAATCCGTAAAATTATGTTGCATCACGGCTACCCTTATATGTCAATGTGGACAGGGTGAGTATGTATAAACATACGATTGGTCAGGTCTTCGAAAAAGCACAACGTAGGGCAGGCACCGGCCCGTGGTCGGGTAAGTTGACGTTTCCCAGCATCATTTAAATCTCAGGATTCCGTGACACTATGTGGATCATACAAAACTTGATCAGCCTGAAGGCGGCGTCCGAGGGAACCATCAGAGTAGAAATGAATCTCTCGAATCAATTCACCATTTTTCCCCGACAAAATCTGGAGCTTCGTGTTCTGTGTGATGATATTTCTTTTCAGTTCATGTTTCCAAATCACTTTTGCAATTGGTCTCTTTTTGTTGGTCTGCCTGATGTGTAACGCTTTTCAACAGTTATATGCGCGAGAACAATAAACTGTTTCCATTTGCATCGATTTCCGTGCACTTCTGCTTGTATTGGAGCCACACTAAGCGAACGACAGTTTGCTGTCATCCGGCTAGCTACCACGTCTGGCCTGTTGTGACCTCATGTAGTCCTGATCCACTCACAGCTTCAAGTTAATCTTTGGACCTTATTCCCTACGAGGCATGCCCTTTCCATTACAATCATGTGTCAAGCATGACAATGAATATAACCGAGCCATTTTATCGAGGAGTCAGAGTGAACAAAATAACTTGGAACTAAACACTCAATATCAAAAACAAAATAAAATCAATGCCATCAACAAAACCTAGTAAAGATGTCAAATCACGGAAAAAATAATCTGTGGACCGACACCAATGCAAACGATCTCTCCGTTGTATTTCAGTCGACGTCAGATAAAGTGACTACACAACAATTAACCGCTGAAATCACCGAATCAGCATGACTCACTGTATTTTAAAGGTTGCGTATTTTGTAAAAGTTCTCCCCTTATATGTTTCCAAGATACGTTTGCTGAAGGCAAATGACGAAACAAAGAAGACCCAGAGGTTCAAAACACGAAATGGAGTTGACTTTGAGTTTGATTAATATTAGATAGCTTTCTTCTCTACTATTCAACTGGATAAATGACCATCAGCGTTTCAGATTCCTTAAATGAAAACTCCCCGAATCAACTACTCGAGAACTTGATCGTTTCCTTAGGTTGCCTTGCAATACTGCAATTGAACGAACCCAAATAGAGTTTTATGATGAACGCATTCGATCCGGACAGTTTCCAAAACGTTTCGCGAAGGTAAATTTGAAAGAGAGGTTGGAAATTAACATTCCAGATTTGGTAAGGATAGTCATCTCGTAAATCGAAACTTTTGAGGGCAAGCTAAATAGATGCTTTGTACCACAAACGAAATTTTCCGTTCTCTTAAAAGTACTCAGTTTGATTTGGCGTAATAAGTATGAAAATTTCTCAAGGTGAATTACCAAGAAGACCAAATCAGAAGCTGGGGAATGATTGCAAGGCTCATTACCCCACTTGCATATCGTCCCGATGCTTCGGACGGAACAAATGCCTATCTAAATTTCGATTTCACTCAACCGACCTGAAATCCATATTTTTTCTCTTGATCTGAACTTCAAGATTCCACCGAAGAAGATGGATCAACTATAAACAGAATGCCAATTCGAGAATCTGTTCGATCAGCTGAAAGATCTTACGCCGAATTCATTTGACAACTAAGGAGGATTACGAACAAAACTCGTAGATATCTCGCACTCATACTTGATCGGGGCCACTGCTACAGCTGTGTTGTCTAACTTCAAAACACTATCAGGCAATAAATAAACTAAATCAAGTGATCGAGGTGGAATTTCTCAAGCCTGACAAACACTCTGGTGCAATTGTAATGACCAAAGATACTTACAGAACCAAAATGAATCAAATGCTGATGGACGAGAATAATTTCGAGATAGACGAAACATTAGACAACAATTATATCAAAGAATGTTCAGTCGGTTCGAAGTTACAGATTTTATGAATTTTCAAATGTACCAGAAAATACTTCCTTGAATTCCAGTAAGATATTTTCCATCCTTGTAAATTCTCGTTTTGCGAATGTGCCTTTTCACGAAGCAGTTGATTATTTACGCAACCATATCCCTCCATTTCACCTTCCATCCTCTTTAACTGCTTACTTACTGTATTACCTAGCCATGATATTCTACTTAATTCCCAGGGCACCGCATTCAGACAAGTCGACGGTCAGGAATTAGACAGCCCTCTGAGCTCAAAACTAGCAGGGTCCAGGATAGAGACCAAGTTGGATGGCTGTATTTCCAAATTGGTTCTATGCAAATGATTTGTTGACGATATTTTTATTTTTACTGATTCTACAAATTTCGGAATATTTTGAAACCCTTTAATTCCCGTCACCCTAATCTTTCAGTTTCTTATGAAGAAGGTGCCAACGGCTGTCTTAACTTTTCAGACATCAAGCTCATTAGGCGATCGAAAGGGACCATAATATGCCCCTCCACAGAGAAGCCACCTGGAGTCGCCAGTACTTATACTGCGAAAGTTTTACACCAATCGCATACACGGCCAGCTTAGTGAAGACTCTTTGTCGTCATGCTAGGAGTATTTTCACGCCTGACGCCCGCCCGGAATAAGAAAGCTTTGTTCGCCTAACACTTATTCGTAATGGTTAACCCAGAAAAATTCATTGACAGTTGTAGTTGACAAAAACCGAAGGACAACCCAATCTGCAATGCAACGAAGAAAGCTGAATACATCAGGCTGGGCTTTACGTGAGATCATACGCATTCTCAAGGAATTTCGTCAAAAACTCAGTTCAGTCATAAATCGCACATTCCCAGGCACAGTCCGTTGCTTTTTCCCATCAATCTATGTGGATCTATTCGGACATCACATTCTGCTTCACATCTCGAATGCCAGTTCACCCGCAGTTGCGCTGACACTTACATCCTTAGAACAGACCGAAAAATTTCATAGCGGATGTTAAAACATTGTCCCAAATGGTTGGCTAAACAAATGTCACAAAACAGTGGATACTTGTGCTGATCGTGACCCGGGGTCATGTGACAAACAATTTGATAACAAACAAAAGAAACACGAATCACATTCATCAGATCGATGTCTGTTCAACTGATGTACACCCCCAAGTCATATTGCACATAACCGACTGCTGACTGGGATCGTGCACAATGGTGTACATTCGGCCTACACTGAGACATGGAAATTAGAGACCACAACGCCAGAAATACAAGTTACATCCATAGAAGGGACCTGAAGGGATTTATTTGGATGATGAAACTAGAATCTTGAATGAGGGCTATTTTGATGTGTCAAGAATTTCTGTCAAGTGTCTGGAACACAAGAGTCATACTCGTCTCTTGTCATAGCAGTGTCTGCACGTTTAGATTGGATAACGAAGGGCCGTGACTAGCGTTTTCTGAGTAGGACCACAGTGAAACCCGCAGCCGAATTCCGATTTACTTTGTATCGTAGTATCATTTGCGTGCACACCTGCAACTGTTCGCATATGGCAAGTCCAGTTCGTGATTCCGTTTTATGCTCAGCTGTTTCCGTGAAACTGTGCACCTGGTTTACATACTTTCGTGCATATTACACTGCTTACAAATTGCCAGTACCATTCCAGCCCCTGCAGACTTCATTTATTGTAAGGCGAGCAGAGGATAAATTGGCGCGTACAACACAAACGCTTTACTTGTTATTAGCAGTTCTGGGTCTTATTGGACATGTCATACAAAAAATGAGTATAGGAAATAAATCATGAGATACGAATGGGGCGAGATTGTTAGAAAAGACCTACACAGTATTCTCTTTTGGTGTACTCCCTGGGTTTTCTTCAGCACCTTCACAGTTTTATGCAATATTTCTGTTGAAGACTACCCTCGGACTTAGCTTGCGTTGGGTACCGGAGGGATGAGGCTGCTTTTTTGAAAACCAACAACCGAATTTTGGGCCGTGATTTTAGAGACGTAATCCGATCGTTTACAAACTCTTCCAGCCTCAGTAAGTGTGAGAGCTTGCTTAAGCACTAGTGTTTTATGAATCTTAGAATAGCTTATACTAGCTACCGGTTTATTACACAAATGGATTGGCAGCCGATCTCCAAAATTGTCCGTATCGTTAAGACGAATTTACAAAAGTTGATGGTGAGACCGTGAACCACGGAGCGGAAAATTGCACGTTATTTCGCTCGAAAATTCACTGGAAAAAAAACGAAATTGAGCGATAGTATCTTCAGTTCGGTAAATTGGATCCACGTCGGAGATCTCGGAAATGCCGAATTTTCGTAAATGAATGCAACATACAACAGACAACAGTAAAATATAGCACCTTCTCCTTCCCTTTCTTCGTGTCTTTTCCCCGATGGTGCACCACATACGTTCAGTTTAACTTACAATCCTGGCAACTCCTACCAAACAGGACATCTATAAGGTGATACGTGGAATAGTAATGCGGAATTCGTCCGATGACATTAAAACACGGATGGAGACTGTGAGTATTTGCTGGAATGATTCCATTCCAGTTTGGGTAACTGAAAACAACAAGGAGGCCACAACAGGTGGAAGGCACTTTCAAGCTGCTTTGGAATTCACGTGTTTATATCTGGATTACAAAGAATCCTCAGTGATGGAACATTTTCGGGTCGAGGACCTACACTTCCTTCTGGTTCGTCTAACCAAGATTCTGATTCTCTGGTTGCGTACGTAGGCTACGGCAAAACTATGCCGACTACATCACGTAACTCGCATCCAGAAACACAGCAAATGGCTTTGTTAACTTATGAGCCACTTTTGTCAGGCTTCCTTGGTGGCCACAAATTTGTGGCGGTACTACAGTAACGATAAGCAATGCGGAAACAGTTTCTTCTGGGTTTGCATTTGCGAATATCTACCTGTTGACGTTGTTGCTCCCCGCTCTTAATTTCCGTTTTTTTCAATTCTTCAATGTTAAACGGTTTATTTTGTTTCCATTATCAAACCCAAGTGGTGATAACAATCCAAGGTATGCGTTTTCCCTGTTTTACGTATGAACAATTATCGGACCACTTAACCCAGTGCCACTGCTTGCCTTTTTTGTGCCACCAATGTGATGGTGTGTATTATTATTATTACTCGATTTCATTGTTGTTTGTGATGATAGCACCGCATTTTGTTTTTGATTCATCTCTGCCTCTGACAGGATCCGATTTGGTCAATGTGTTAATCAGCCGTACCACTTTTCCCATTGCTTCGGAATGATGTCAAGATTTTTAGGATTTATGGTGATAGTACGCTGAATGGCTCAAACTAACGTCTTTTTTACTGGAACTGATAAGAGTACACTTGCTCTCGGATTGTCGGATAACGTATGGATAGTTAGTGCACCTTAGAGTGCGCAGACGCAGATTTGCTCGAATAAGATGGATAACTTTGAAAACTAATCAAAACACGTTATTCGAATGATCGTTACGAATGTATTTGGCATAATTCCAGAGCAGACATTGTATAGCTCGAAACGAGAGCTGCAGGAGAATTGGCCACATTTTTGGGAGGCATACACGGCCTTCCATCCGCTTCATTACACACATGCGACTAATGTGTAACAAGTGAGCGAATCCAACCGAAAAGCAGAAAGTGAATATTCAATGCTTTTAAGTTAAACAGGACTGTAGAGTAAAATCGAACCTACGACCAGTTATTATTGGCTCGGAGACCGGAACTACCATATCTGCGCTGATGACCGTGAGCCTACCATCGTCTTCGTGTGAGAGCTGAGCCGGTCGACACACGCACACCCACACACGTGTTGAGACTCAGTGATGGATCCAGCGTACAACAGCGGACCTACGCAAATGGCGATTAGACACGGGCACGCATGTTTAAGTATGCAGCCTACGCGTGCCTTCGTTCTGATTGGCTCATGTTGCGTAATAAATTAACTGCCTGATTGTCGTGGTTTGCCCTGCTGAATGTTCCGGCTGCTTAAGTCTAAAGTGTAGCTTCCTTCGCCAAATTGGGTGTTCCGTCTTGCATAAAAGCTGTTTGAGAGCTCATGTACCGGTTGTCTCTGACCACGGCTTCGTGTACGAATAAATCACTGCTTGCATGTTCTGAATACGCTACAGAGTCAGTAGCCTGAAATTAGTAAGCCACGATGCTACTAAGCGTCACTGTAAACCACACAACTTTGGCGTTGTTAAAAGCTCTAGCCTGACTTTCAAATACAGCTGGTTGTAAAAGCTGAAACTACCCTTCACTTGAGGCGAAGACAATAATTCGAACTGCATGTTGGAGAAAAGCGACTGTATAAACAGAGGAATATGTTTGTTATTCCTTTCCATGTTGAGTGTGAGATTTGTAGTTCATTCATTCCTCTTCTGCTGCAGGTCGTTGCACTCTGACTATGCATCGACCGAATGCCGTTGGGGATCTTCAAGGAGATTTATCATTCACCGTTGATATAAATCGACGAAGACTGATAGTGTTGAAACTCCTTATCTGTATACGCAATTTTGGGGAACGCTCAAGCCACGAGGTCATTTAAACGGTCACTAGTGCGTTTTTGTCTTCTTTTCACAGAACTGTTTCTTTCCTGTGCCACCAAGCTAGCGGCGTCTCTGGCTTTCTCATATATCTTTCGTTGTAACACCATTGAGTTATGTTCTCTTCCATGTTCGAAATCGCACCGAAGCACTGAGATGCGGCCTTGCAGAATGCTTAAGTTAAATCTCATTGCGTGCCCAAAAGAATCACATTACCCGTGTGTTCAAAGTTTTGACGGCATACTTCTCAAACGGCCAAAAGGCATTCGCAAGGATCACTCCAAATACGTAGTTAAAATAATCCCATTGCTCAGTCAATAAATTGATATTTTGAAGTCGGGTGAAACACTAAATATGGAATAAAGCATAGATGCATCCATTTCCACCATAAGACGGTAAAGTGTTCGAAAAAATCCATGAAGAAAGTAGAGTGCACAATAATTGGCAACTCAATCCACTTTACTATGCAACCATAAAAACATTCCGACTATCGTACATAAGCGCAGAAAAAACCGGGATCCGTGGAGTCACAAGTAGTACGATAAGTTGACATAAATTTTAGAGGTTTCATCGGGTGTAGTGGATCGAGACTGACCTAAAACGCTACACGATCACACAAGTAGTTTTCACAAGATCGTATACCGGGCTGTGATAACAGCAATAATGAAACATTAATAATAATAATAATAATAATAATAATAATAATAATAATAATAATAATCTCTCGTTTCGAACTAGCTGGTATATGAAGTGTTTTGAAATGCGGAAAAAGGAAGAAGTTTATTCTTCGATTCTAAACTATACAACCGACTTTCATCATCAACATCATCATCATCGTCGTCGTCCAGTGTTAAACAGCAAGACAAGCCTCACTGACCACTGCCTTTTCCCCAAGGTTATATGTTTCTATAAAAAGAGTGAATATCCAAGGGGAACAGGGAGTGCACCAACAAAGAGATGAAAAGATAACAATGCTACAGTAGCCAATACAGAACACAGTCCAACTGTGCAGACGCACATTTTCAATCATTCTAACTTGAATGAAAAAGACAACACTACCGCCACTGTTCACAGTTCACCGTCCTGTCCTCCAGTGTTTCCAGCCAGCTAGTTGACGAGTATTTCGGACCCCAACCACGAAGACGCGAGACACCTACTTTACCTAAATTCGCTCTGCATTTTCTCATTCCACGTCATCGACTCTATCCATCTCTAACTCGAAGCCACTATCTCCAGTGAGAAAAACCAAGTCGAACAGACACAAAAGTACATTTATTAATCAAAATCGAATTGCTTATATCGGATTTCAATCATCAACACTGACTGACCGATACTCCTGTCGTCTGACTGGGTCTAGCGTTATTCATTGGCTTTCTTATACGGCGTTTCCCCTTAGGTTATTCACCGATCTTTGACCAGGGTAATAGGTAAGAGGGAACGAAGTCCACTACTCCTATATGCACGAGGTCAACGAGAATCCAGTCCGGAATCAAAGAGAGATAGGTGGCAAAGTACAGTACTAAGGAAGCAAACAGTAATTACTCAACAGAAACTAAGCAAAGAGTAAAACAACTGGACCAGATCAACAAGTTCGGAGCGCGCGGTACGTGATTCGAGTTAGACATAATGCTGAAGATGAAACTGTCTCAGAAATGAAGTCAAGTGTAACCACTTGTTAAACAGTTGAAAGGAGGCGAATAGGGTAGGATTAGGGATAACAAACATGTCGGTGGATTGGGATGAGAAAACAAGACAGAAGTATATATATATATGTATATATATGTATATATATATATATACATATATACCATTTTCACATAAGAAACTGGAAAACATTTTCCCATCTTGTATCCGCTGGGTTGCAAGGAAGCTGCAACCCAATGAAGGTTTAAAACCATGTCATTCTAATTTAGAAAACTGTCTACAAGTTAATGGAGAAGTTCATCGATGGAGCGTAACTTCGTTTCGAGGATTGCTCCACAGATCAGCGGCTGAGTTAAATGCTTCGGAAGCTGAAAATGATCTCCATTGCGCTGCGATGTGCGGTGTCTGAAAATATCTCCATCACTTCAGCATTGAAGAGCAGCAGCCAACTTCTGGGTGCACAACCAAGCTGCTGAAAATATGGTCTCCATCTGACCAGTCAGCACCATAGGCAGCTACAATTCAGAGCGTAGGAAGAGAGCAAGCAGGTGGTACCCATATTAACTACGCAGGGAACCAAATCACAGTCTCCACACCTTACGCGGCCATGTATGTTGTTCAGTTCCGAACCACGCTCAGTCAAGATCCATGTTCTCACTATCTCAGCATCCCCGGGCCGTTTCGACCGAGCCAGTGCACTGAGACAAAAAAGCCATCCAAAGAAGTTGATGGGAACAGTGCGCATGGAAACAACTCATTCATACTTAGTCGACTTGCATCCCTTCGCAAAGATCCGAAAATCATTATATCGACACAGAACAGTACATCACTACTATGACTTCAGCAACCACCATCGCCATCACCGTTACCACAATAGTCATAGTAGAAAACCGTGTTGTGACCATAGTGAAAAAAATTGATACGCACGAGTTTACCACCGAATACCGAATGTACATCTGTGTCAACCAACCAATTATATTCGTTAGGCTTGGGTCCGGATTGTGTAAACAATTGAACCGTTGAAAATTGGTCAATCAGTCACTTCATGACATCCCACAGAATTCAGAAATCGACCGATGCGCTCGTTTTGGAACACGCGTCATGAAAAACGCTTTGGCGATTGCGAATCGAGATATAATCTAATCAATTGACTTGATTTCACAGATAGAGAATAGGCTACAAGTGCAGTCAATCGGTTTGTCTACGTGCCCATATGACGCTGTCATTTGCTCCCAGCATAAAAATGGTCACAAACATGGGCACAGGTGTCTATGTCCGTGTCCATTAGGACTGGCAAATCAACAGTCACCGAGTCAGAAAGACACACATATATCGAATAAGGATAAGATTTCTGTGAAGGAACCAGACAGCATTCATAATTGCAAATTTTGTGTGCTTCAACTATAGTCGATTTGATAATCATTGACCGATGCGAACCTGTTGGACTACTTCCTAATGTCACAATACAAAAAAAACAGTCAACACATCTAATCTACTCCAACCTAATCGGCCCGTATGATTCAGCTTTGTTTTTACTGAACAAAAAATTCACGTGATTCACAACAGTAACATGTAGGCTGAACGTTGCGTCCGATCTAAATCATAAGTGTTGAATGACAACTAAAATGTCTGCTGAAAGTGCCACGACAGATCAGGACAAGAAATCGCTGTGCAAGTTACCCGAACTATAGAGACTGTGAAATTGAGTTAACCAAATGTGCACAAATGAAGATCGACTCGAAATCTGATCGACATGCAGACGGAACACACACGGGAGAAAGTAACCGTGAACACAAACGAACACAATGGCAGTGAAGACACTCTCGACACGTTCTGACAACAACGGTCTAATGAACACGACAGTGGTAGAAATGCATCGGGTCGTGAATCCGGATTCGAATGTGTCATATTGTAGCGAGAAGTTAGGTGGGTGGATCACACGTTTATTGTACAACGAAACAGGTCACAGCCTCCAGACGTTGCCTGGCAGCGCATAGTGTTTTTTTTTCAAAGAATGCTCACGCGAGGTCCATGTTCTGACTCTGTGCATTGACGGGTCGATTAGACCGTGTGCGAAAACACTCTCACTTTCGTTCGTTTGGGTCTTTCTCTGTCCGTGTTGGAGCAATTGGCCTGAATGATGACTTGAACTGTTGCCCTCAGCTGGGGAACTCGTGCTGTCTATCTGAGTTCTGGCTCTGCTACCCATGCTTGCTGCTACCGCGACCTCTGTCTGTTGGGGAACGTTTGTGGTATAGCCATTTCGGTTTTTTGGACGACTGTTTCTGATTGGTTCGTGTTGTCGGGTCAGTTACCCTCTCCATGTGTTGTGGTCGTGACACTCGGCAAAATATCTGTCAATTGGAATGAGGTCGCATAGTGGAAACCTCGGTAGAACAGCCGCGCCCAGAGAATAACGGCGACCGGTTTGATGTGAGATTTCAAGTTCACATCGAACGGGGAGTTAGTGGCCATTAGTGTCGGCTAGGGTTTGAGACGTGCCGCTTCCGGCTTATGGACTTTTAGTTTTCCGCTTTTAATTCGCATGCCATAACTTCAGTAAACCTTTTGCATGAACCGGTTGTTTGAAAAGTACAGGAACCGGCGGACGGTGCGTCCAAAATCCGTGTCAAACTTTTGAGGTGGAGCTGCCGTCCCATCCAGTATCAGTTGGATTCATTCACTTTGAAACCCAATAGGCAAGATACAGAACAATCATTCCGAATTAAACCAAAATTCAAGCTAGATCGCTTACAGACATTCACTTAAAATATCACCGTTGACAATGCACATGCATTTGTGCCTGAAACATGTGCGAAAATGATCCGGTTGGAGAACCCAAGCGAGACCAAATGGAAGCATAGGTGATCAGTCATCCAATGGAATTGACGAAAATCCACTTTCGACTGACATCATTTGATTTAGCTCTGGTCCACACATCGTCGTCCGCTCAAAGGAGAAATAAACGAAGTATAATAAAGAAGTCACTATAAGATAATAATTAGAAGCGACCATAGCGAAAGAGAAATATTTCGAATACAGCACTTATTGTACCCATTAATCTTAACGAACACGTGGGGAGGATGGTGTGAAAACCAAACCGGATCTACACCGGATTGTCCACTGGTCAGAGTTTTGGCAGTTATCACTTCATTTGCACAATGCCTCGACCCACAAACCAACAAATACTGGCCCCAGTGAGGAGCATACAACGTGACAGGAGGTCGACGGACATATGTAAGATATGACCCGTTATTCGGTACTCCGGAACACTGAAAGCAAAGTTCCGGTTCAGTTCAGCTTTGCAACCATTAACCTTGCACCCAAGTGTTCTGATTTCGACACGGCAGCGCCGTCTAATTCAAGGACAAAAAAAGAGAAATATTGAACGATCGAGTGCAATGTAATAGGTTTAGCGACTATTTAGAAGAGGAAAGAGTTTGGATATAAGAATTCCGCTGACTGCAGTTTTCAGCCATATCACTTACTGTCTTTGACCGTCATGGTTGGGGTTGCATAAACCCAAGCACTTTGAACTATTCTGATCCAGTGCCTTTTCTAAAAACGGAACCCTAACACCCAGTACCTTACGCCTAACCTCCGGGTTACTCAGGAATTTCACCCATCGAATTCCACCAACAATACGAGGACAATGGTGTTCAGACATCGGAAGTCTTCACTCATCCTCTATCCTGAAAGGCTGTGTATCTGAGTTTTGTACCAGGTCCGACCATAATGTTATCGTATACTCGACGTCTGACCGGTAAATGGGTGCTGCACCGAAGCCGCAGACATCTCAAACAGGCGCTTGTCCGTCAAGCCTTCTGTAGAACTAGAAAGCACTTCATCCAATACACGATCACTTGGTGTGATGCTAATAGCCAGGTAACTCGAGTTGTTCAATTAACCCAATTCTTCTCCTGTACGGACAATCAACATGTGTAACAGCATTATACTCTTCGAAGATGCGAAACACACCCCAAACATAACTGCGCTATCGTTCAGGCGATCCAGCAAAACTTCCAATTTACTCGGGTCCTCATTCAGGGCAACGTGATCCACACATTGTTGACGCTGGAGTTTCTTGTTCGAGCGACTACTAATGCCATTAGACTCACAAGTAGACAGAGAGCTTTTCACAATTCCCTCAATCGTCATTATTGTGGTTCAGTGTTAGACATCAGGGCAAGCCCCACTGGCCTCTGCCTTTCTCCCACAACTGCACGTTGTCATAGAAAGAATGAATGCACAACAGAGACAGGGAGTGAACCTAAAAAGGACGGAATAAAAAGCAGTAGTAGCCAAGACATGGAATGTGGTATAAAGGAGCAGACACATATTTTCCAATCAATCTGTTCACGGTTCGCCCCATACCCTTCAGTGCCTCCAGCTAGCTGGTTGACATATCTTTTGGCCAGGCGGTACCAATGGCGAAGAGATACACTGAGAGCCCAGGATGTATAGACCCATGGGAAGAGCATATGAACTGAACAGCGACCTCCAGTAGGCCACCTGACCCTTAGACCGTCCTTCTATCTGCTGGGTTACACCATTCGTTAAATGCCCATGGTAGGGTCCCTTACGTCAAGCTTCCACTTCGGTATATATATATTCACGTTTGACAACGAGTTCTAGTTTGGATCAAAACGTCACGATAAACGTATTAACTCAGTGTACGCCTTCTCAACTCTCTCTCTCTCTCTCTCTCTCTCTCTCTATATATATATATATATATATATATATGAGACGTAGTACGTGACTCAGCCAAAGAAGTCTAATAAGCTGGTTGCGCTGTGATAGAATATTCTCTGAACCGGAACTTGATGCTGGATTCATAACTCAAGAGGTCATTCCATCCAATCATACCGATACTATGTTGACAGTGATGATCAAAATCTCTGATTGACGAGTTCAGTTCGGTTCATTTTGAGCAAGCAATAACCTTGCACCAACAAGCTCATAGCATTATCTGCTCAAACAGAAAAAAGAATGGGCAATGATGACTAGTACCGAAGAAGAAAGGTTTGAGATGCAAGAACGTCGCTCGCTGCACCACTGACCCATATCACTCATTGTTCCCAACCATTGCTTCGGAATATCTCGTGGATCCCAACCCAGTAATCTAATTGCATCCACACGAGCCAGTCCATTGATTTAAGGTTTCATACTTTTTACTCGTATCATTGATTGATTATCCCGAACCATCCTCCAACAAACACACGACCACAAACCCATACCACTCCCTAAAAATCCTTTCCGTTGTCTAGATGGATCTCACGAGTTTTTCCTAACTTCGTTGGTAACACTTCCACCAACCTTAAAGAAGGATAGAGACTGTCTATCTGGTCCACCTGTCTTAAGTTTGTCTCCCTGATTACTTCCACTTCCGAATAGTTATAGTTATGTGCAGAGGTGGTAAACCTATTTTCGCCTTGGATCAATTAAACTGCTCCCTAAAGCGCTTTGTTTGACGCTCCAGCTTACGCTACTGAGAGTAAATCGATGAGGTGTCGGATTCTATATTCCCTTTGCTTACAGTTGGTTTTAGCTGATTAGTACCCTTAGTTAGTCGACCAGGACGGCTACTATTACCGATAACAGCGGCTTTTTCCGATACCTTGCATTTTCCTATCCACAACCGCCACTGGTCATTAATCGGTATCCTGTCCACGTGATGTCTCAAGGATTTGCTCGTCTCAGTGTATGTTGCATTTGGAATTGTGAATCTGTCTGTTCTGTCCATCTAACAGAACAACCAACTTTGAAGAAAGTCGTTGTTCCTGAAACTCACATAAACTGGAGTCCTGCGAACTGGTTGCAGCCGAGTGCAGATCACCTCTGATCCGCTCCAAATGCTCACTCGGATCTGACGATAATTGCTCAGGCAGTTCCGGCCAAAGCCAATGTCAGCAGTTGCCGCCCAGGATCAGCTGAGTGGAAGCGGTAGTCTCCTCGCTCGGCGTAAACAAAGACGAGTTCGAACCAAAAGCATGAACAGGACCAGATAGACTGGCAATACTTGACTGATTTATAGCATTGGTGACTAATGACAATGCGGTCAATCTGTGTCTGCCGCCGTGAATTCGAAAGAGGGCTTCACTGGAGCTACATTCGGCAGCTATGGAGAGACGCCTGATTTCGCTCGATATCATCAGGGCTTTCGGTTGAGTTTGACACAGCCTTCTAGCAAAACTACACACTTTCGGATTCTGTCCGGCTATCGTACAGTGGAGATCGAGTTTACTCAAAACTTAAACGACCTCTGTCCGGGTTGATGGGCCCTGTTCTAGCCATTTCCGTGAAGGGTCAACGTTCCCCAAGATTCAGTACTTCCGCCCACCTTCCTCCTCTTATTCGTTAATGACCTTCTACCAACTACCTCAACGCGACCTGTTCCTTTTCCGATGACACCACTCTCCTTTTTCTTTCTTACCGCACTCTCCCGACATACAAATATCAACATTAGTCGTAACCATTGTGTCGTCAGCGTTCCTTTAAACTCTGATCTTGAACACATCTCCTACTGGGGCTCCATCAGTTACGCCACATCAGTGCTTCCAAAACTTTTTTCAATTCCTTTGAAATGTAATTCGTCCCCCGTGAATCTGTTTTACGATTAGTCTGATTAACGTTCAACAGATCGTTTTTTATCTCGGTTTGTTCGATATCTTTTACTTATGCTGGTCCTTCTTCGTATAGAATCCTACTTCTCGCTCTGTGCGCAAAGTTGGTTTACTGCTAAGCTCCAGACTTATTCTTACTCCAACTCATTTTCTGCTTTACAGAACTCAAATCTGCTCCTCACTTGAGTACTGCAGTCACATGTAAGGTGGGGCTTCGTCTACATCATTTTCTCTTCTTGATCGGGCTCAACGAAAAGTCCCCCAGTTGATCAACGACTCTTTAATAACGTCTACTCTACAGTCAGTAGCCCACCGTCGGGCGGCTACTTCGCTATCTCTCTGCTACCGAGGCTATTTTTGTTGCTGTCATTCGGAGTTTGCCTTGGCTGTTCCTCTTTCTGACCTTCTTTCATACGGGCAGCTACCCACGCTTATGAAGTTCCTGATACTGGACGTCATACCTGTGTTTATGACCTCTGTTTCCCGTGGACATCAAAACTGTGGAACGCCCTTCCGCTTTCTATATTCCCACCCACGTACAGTCGCTCTATCTTCAAAAGGAGAACCAATAAACTATTTATTACGTGAATGCTCCTGCACTTTGCATTATTACAGCATCTTTTGATCATGCTGTTTAGCCTTAATACAGCACTTTAATTTATGTGTAATGGAAAAGAACTTCGGTGTTTAAATCGACAGGAACGACATCTGTTGAATGCACTCCTCAAAATAGCCCAGGCGAGTCTCGGTAAAAGTCACCGTTGGTCTCAGGAAACCTTCAGTCCTTGAGAGCATAAGCAGATATCATAAACAGACAATGACGCTTCAGTCGACTGTTAATGACAGGTACAAAACTGTCGAATCAAACGCCCCTCAAACGACTGTTGACTGGGAAGCAGCATAACAGTGAACTATAGGATCCTTTGTTTAGAAGGATCCCGGCCCCAGCATGATCAGGAGGTTTGGAAACTGAATCACGAGACACTCGCAGAAGGAAGCGAAGGAAAAACGTGGTATCCGCTATGAAGTATAACTGGAGAAATTGACTATTATGTGCGCATCTCCTAGTCGCAGCATACAACCATTAACTTTGGCTAGCGCAGCTTGTTGCTCCATCTGGTTTAGAATACGAACACTGAAGGCAGTTAAATGAAATGAACAAACAAGTTTAGGCATTACTCTTCACCTATTTCTTGTCCTTCCGCAATAAATTGTGGCCTCTAGCGTGGTTTCCGTATCGGAAGAGTAAACGCCAACAGGAGTCCTCGTAGAACAAGTGCCGATGTCTGGACAGTCAATAATTCGGTACCGCCACTGCGCAGGTTTTTCCTCTGGCAACCTTAACCGGAGCCTTCGACTCCAAAATTTGACCCGCAAGGCTTTGAGGCGTTGACACAACCCGGAGCTTTTGAGCAGTAGCAGACTTATCGTCACTCATCCTGCTTTGAGCAACAAAAAGCGCGGTCCTGATCGGCCTGGTGCAAAGTGGAATTAGTGCACCACGAGTGTGTGGATGTGAGCCATGGAGGATAAGGGACAGGCACTCCCAGGGTGTCCAGCAGCTAAGCGGCGGAAAGACCAGTGTCCTCAGCCAGAGCCTTTGGGTCTAACAAAAACCTGTGCGCAAAGCGGCGGGTAGTAGTAGAGTGAAAGCCCGTTTGCTTGGTGGCGCGCAAGCCGTCTCACCGTGCAGTTTCCTTGACTAGTCAAATCGTGAATACCACATACTTTGAGAAGAGTACTGAATGAATAGAACGTAAACGCCACATTTCTATCACCTGCCATACTCGTTTCTCATTAATACCGTGTTCGGAACTTTGAAATGACTCATCCACCTTGTCATCCAAACGTGACGGTCGTCAAACCTCTTCTCTGTACCTCAACACCATTCATGTGATACACTTTAAATCCCGCTTATCGATCGTCAGGCCAACTGCACCCTACTCGGTTCATTACGACTGGTTCGACACGAATTCGTATCACGGAGATTGGTAGAATGATCACTTATTGAGGGATATAGAAACCACGGAAGCTACAGTAGGATGAACTCTCATCACAAATCTCGTGTTCCAACATCCATATCATTTCGCGCATTATTTCGGAATTATGTCGAAATTGTTCTCGTCCGACTTAGTGCAAGCTCGTCTGCACACGTCTGAAACATGACTCGCCATACATTGGGCATATTTTTGTACGTGGTGTAAGGTGAACTGATTACCCGTGCATCGCTCCAAATTCTGTGAGCAAATGTGCACTTACTAGTTCTTGTGAAAGAGAGGCATGTTCTTATCGAATTTCAAATAACTTGAACCCAATTCCAAAATAATGTGAGAAATTGTATATTTAGCAGTCAGACGAGAAACAAACACGGGACCTACAACGTTCATAATCATGCGTTCACACGGCTGCGAGACACTTAAGCACCACGATATTTTTCTGTTTACTCAGTTCGAGTGTTGACAATGTTTGTAGATATCCTCTGAGACCGGAGGATATGATGACCAGACCATTTGGCTGTAAGAACTCAAATGAACTTCGGTGACGTCAATAGAGGTACAAACAAAAATAAGCTTATCTGATTCCAACTGAACGCAGAAGTCGTCTACTAAGGCCAACGACAGCCGTGAGATATAGGTCTATTCACTCCCAGAGTTGATAGAAGGACAACATTTCTGCGAAGTGAGACCCATATGACAAAAAAAAGCCCAATGTGCGAACCTGTGACACGTAATTGCATGGCGGCGGTACGCGTTATTCGGTTACGCCACACTGGTCTGTGTGTAAGACAGACCAGATTGTGTAGCGGAGTCATTAAGAACACAGCGGAAGAGATCAATAGATACTGTATTCTCAAATAAAGATGGTTTCAACTGGTCAGAATGACAAAGCGATCGAATATGTATATGTATATATGCAAAGATCAGAATGAAACGATAGCCGTATCAATAAGTGCTAACGGTCCTGTTTCTCGTGGACGGAAACAGGAAAAAACATCAACGTCCTATATACAACGAAACAAGGTAGAAAAATGTATCGGTCGAAGAGGTGGGGCGGAAGAGGCGAACGGAGATCACGGGGCGTGTAGCTAGTAAGAATTAAACAGCTCACCCATCAAATAGCAAGAAGTTACGGGTAAAAAACAAAGCATGCCACTCCTCACGATATCTATGACTAAATTAACCCTTTTTCAGACGTTCCGGCGCAAAGAGAGAGAGAATGTGTGGCAAGGGAAGTAATTTTACGAGGATCGGAAGAGAATATTTAAAGTAAATCGAACAAACAATCGTCGTTTACCGTGTTGAACCGATCGGCAAGGGGGAAATGCAAAAATGGGATTTGGCAACTGGAAATACGGATCCAGGCAATGTAGGTCGGGGCCAATGCGAATGAGATCATCAATTGACCGAAGACAATCGAGAAATGGAGAACAGCAGCAGGCCGAAGGGTGGGGATTGTGTGCAAACGATATAACTGGGTGGATGAATGATGGGAAGGATAAACCACGAGGCTGATGAGCAGGCAACAAAAGCACGAGTAGATGCCTTATATTCGGCACCAGCTGACAGCAAGAGTGGGGGTGGGTGAGATTAGAACTAGAGAAGAAAATGATTCCACAAGACCTGTACATGAAATCATATCTACCAAAATTACCAAAACTAAATGGCTGTAAAATCCCGGACGGGGTCAATATAAAGTGTTGGCGCTCATTCAGCACAACTCAGCAACAGTGGTTTTGAGGAGTGGGAACAGCAGGGAGCGGGACATCACAGCAGAAAAAGAAGAGATAAATCAACGGATAAATATAAGCAAGTAAGCAAGCGGGTTAACGTGTAAATGAACCAATCAAAGTGAGAACGCGAGATAGAATAGAGGTAGGTAGTAAAATTAGCAAGTCTGATAGAGGACGAGGAGCAACCAGAACAAAAAAGCACAGAAAAGACTAATGAGTTTAGACAGAGATACGGAGGTGTGAACAGGAGCCGGTTAGAGTACCTGCAGTGAGGGTATGATAAGGATGAAAGACGCCAATTAGGCGCGGCAATACTACGCCGGTAAAAATCCATTATCGGGACCTAAACGCACTCGAACCGGTGCACTCCACGAGCTGGAACCTGGGTTTCCACGAGACCAGACGATGTCTCCTTCAGTTGGGATGGATAGTTCATTTTCCACCCGATCAGTATTTGATAAATGCTGTAGCTCTGCATCCACGTCCAAATAGGTGATCAGCAAACGGACGAACAGAGTCTGTGGACGTATGTTTTCCAACATATCTCTTGGATTTGTGCTACTCGATCGCATCAGATTGGGCGCAATCACAGTGGCTAGATTCCGCGGATCCATGAGAGAGCGACTGGCATTCTCTCGTTTGGCCAAATGCTATGAAGTATGGAGTTGATGAAACCAGAGCAACTGTGATTTCAGAATCTACAAACGGTCATTTACTTGAAAAGATGATCTAACTTCGCTACTGAGAAAATGAAACATGTAAAACTTATTTCTTGTAACATTATGTTAAACAAAAACTAGTGAAAAAAAGATATATAGACCAAGAGGTGACCGGAAAAGCAAAGGACAATTCTTCTACATTTTAAGAGGCATACCTATCCAAGCAAAGTGAACAACGACAGAAGTCAGCGATGAGCAGTATTTATCAGTCCGGCAGGTAGCATAAAATTTTCACAAAAGTTCATCAAAACTGAAAAATTAGACAGCTATGTTTAAACTGATATCCGGCACCCACGCAGAAAAACGTATTTGTGATTGACGTGATATCAACCTATCCGTGTATGACGACAGTCAGTCCAGTGAACCGTGGTTTACAGCCTCGGAGCAGCGACCGCTGCAATTGGAATTAACGAGGTGTTTCGATGCTTATCTTATGCATATAATGGTTGAATATCTCAGTTACACCGAGTCCGGTGTGTACAGACGAAACGCCGAACAATAAAGGTACTGATTTGATTGAAAAACGTCATCATCTGAATGCTGTCACATGCGAGGTTTGTGGTCACACAACTGAGTGGCACCATATTTGTCACGAATGTCTGAGTTCCTGACCGAGGTCGGCGAAACAACAACTGCAGACAAAAATAGTATTATTCACTGGCTGTCCGTAATGCATTGTTACTGACACTTTTCAATCGGTTACTTCAAAAAATAAGTGTTCTCGATTTAATTTTACACAAATATCAGCTGATGCATAATCTTTTGGGCATAAGTGTAAACTTTATCAGGCATTTTTGTTAACTGGATAAAATAACCATAGAAATGGAGGTCTGAGTGAACGGTTGGTTGTACAAGTATGTCATTATTCACTGATTGACCAACACCCACCGGTGCACATGAATGCACGCACATCATGCTGAATTCCTCGACCCCAGTTCCGTCCACGTGCTCGATCGAGCATCCGTGGATGTACTACTGGAATAATGAAAGGAACAACTCACATCCGGAGAAAACGAATTGCTTGCTTATCGGTGCTTCTCATAACTGTGTGCACGACATTATATTCTGAGTGAATAGCGATTGCATAAATTTTTTCAAGAAAATTTTCTGACTTGTAGTAACTAGACTTTGGAGTTCCTGAACAACAGTCAAACTGATGAGCAGGCGTTCTACTTTCCCAAAGAGGAACAAACTTAGACCATATTGGATTGGATGACTACTTTTTTTCACGTATAAACGACGACACTCTTTAACAATCGAAAGTACTTATGTGCATGTCGCACCAGAATCTAATTTGTAGCGTCAGGAGTGCGCATGGAGACTCTTCGTTCAAGAGTTCACAGAAGAATGACAACTGTGATTCGTTGATAACTATTTGTCAGTTGGTCTGAGCCAACCCTAGGAACGGGGGCAAAATGCTACCAGAGCAAAATTTACTCGGATTTACACGACTGGTTGGCTCAGCCCGACTGACAGGTAATTATAAATGAATCACAGTTGTTTTTCTTCTGTGGACTCCTGCACAAAGAATTTCCATGCACACTCCTGACGCTACAAATTAGATTTTGGTAAGACATACCAATTCGGAGTGTACATGTATAAGCATGTTTAGACGAGAGAATATCGGGTACGCATACTTGACGAGCGGCAATAAGCACGAAACGGGCCGTGTGTACACCCGTCCAGATACTACTAACAATTTACATACACATATATGACGAGCTGTGGCATAATAATAAACCCGTAAAAAGACCGGGAATTTTGTCACTCCTAGATCCACTGTACAATGGAGTCACACAATACACATCAATCTCTTCCGTTACAAATTGACAAAACTGTTGACTAGCTGCAATCTTCGTTAGAAAAGCCAACTTTGGTCAGACGTCAGTAAGTACCTCGTCCACTTAGACTCATCGTCCATAGAAGACTCTTGTTGCAGTAGACAACTATATGGGAGGTTTGTGATGTTGCAACTATCGGTGAGAGAAGAACAATATTTCACAAGCCGCGTTTATGTCAGACGAAAAAAGCCCCAACCACGAGCGTCATATCGACTATGTAAATGTGCTTTATTGACGATTGCAAGTTCATCGTCTTCCCGAAAAAAAATTCCTAGTCGATAGAATAGGGTAAAATAATCAAATCTGACCTTTCAGGTGATGATGCTTCTGCTAATCATCACTCAGCCATGAGGGGACGTACGCGGAAAACGTGACCATCGGTATTCATCTGTGTACCAGATACCTTCAGTAACGGCTTCATGTACAACTTGACCAGGTCATATCCCGGCTACGAATAAGAAATGCTAGCTTTTCAACTACCCCATTATTTTCTTACCAATGAATGACTAGACTTAGCGGATAGTTATTCCGGAAGTACACACTTCTCTTTCTTTCTTCTGTTTTTACTCCTTCTGTATCAGTGAGACCGTTGCTGTCATAACAGGACGCAGTATTTTGATCAGTGATAGACACACCCACTCAAAAATGCAACAATTAACTAGGGGAAGTTAATGATCGACAGCTATGATCATGAGAGAGACCGATTGACTCTCAGATAGAGATCGATTAAAACTGCTAGGTGTTCAGCAAACATTACTACAAATCCCCGCCACTTGAGTGTTATGATCTGACAAGGACTGTAAAATTGGCCACTTAGACAACGAGGGTCGTTAGGCTATTGAGAATGGCGCATAGACAACACGACATTCACACAGCACGTTGGTGATGCTTATGGCGCCCACGGCCACGTGCAGCGCGCATGCGTACCCACACTAGCCATACAGGCACGACGATGCATGCCGGTGAGCAAAGTATGGACTAGTAGGATGTTGGTCGGTCGCGATAGTAACGCCAAAGACTGTAGGCAAGCGATGGACGCAGTTGAGGTAGGTGGGCGAGAAAAACGTCGGACAGCAACTGCGACAATCAGACCGCTGTGTTGAGACCGGAGCAGTGAGTCATGCAAACTAGGGAAGTGAATCTACTCAAATTAACCGTGTCGCACCATTTTCGCAGTTCCCGGGGGAAGGTCGTGAGGTCTATGGACAAAAAACGCAATCATTAGTTTCTCGAGCTGTGTACTGACCTGAGAGATTGCCCTGGGAACAGTTGCAGCATACAGAAAGCGAGAGAGAGAGAAGGAGAGAGAGAGAGAGAGCGAGTGATAGAAGAAACTGGTTTTCGTTTATGATAAAGTTAAAACCGTTGCAGTAGTTAGCGATAACATTGATTTATCGAAACCCACTCACTCTCTCATAGCAAGTTTTAAGTCCAGCAAGGGTAAACTGCGGTGAATTGCGTACTAACACACGAAATTCCAGTTTGTTTGACCTCTACTCGTCTGGTTTTCACGCTTCTATTCAGTTGAATGTCAACTAAGGGAGGTCCTGAGGCAGAAAAAAATCTAGTGAACAGCAATGAGACCGCAAAGCTGGCAGGAACTGCACTGAAATGAATCGAACTGAGCAGGAAATTCGTATAATAATTTGCCGCTTTCTTTGACCATTGTGTTTGGGAAAAGTGACATCACGAAAATATTTATGCAGAACGAGGACCAAAATGATGGGCAATACTATACGATTCACTTTGACCACTCAAGATGGGATGCCCCTTGTTGAATGTGCTTCAATGTGCACAAGCCACCAGGACGTGCACGATAAAATCAAAGGGAAAAACAAATAATGTGCCTTACCTGGAGTAGAAGGATGAGGTATAATAAGGAGCGTCGTTCGAGCGGTGGAATTTTTCGCACTAGCGAGCAACACTGATAAATCGGATTCGCGCTGGACACGGATTCGGCAAGGAGGTTGCAGTCCAAATTATTCAAGTTCTGCGATTCGTAAGCCTCGGCTTCACAAGCTGCTTTCAGACATTCCGGCTGTAGGTCGACTGGGACCAACGGGTCCGCCATCTCACGAAGCCAGAGTTTCAACAACCCGGCAGCCAAATGTGGATCAGCTTGCGCATCACCGTTGGCGGAACCATTGGACAGACGTGCTGCCATAGATGACAAGCTTCGTGGCCACTGATCGGTTGGGGTAAGGAGAACGTATTCCGATGGGGGTGAACTGATCCAAGTAGGTATTAGTGGCCAAGTGAATCCTCCAGCCAGTTGAACGGAATTGGCAAGAGCCGGTGCGGATTGTTGTTGTTGTGCCTCATCACGTTGTTCTTCTGCGAGAGACGACCCGGCCTCAACTGCAAATTCCCGCAAAGACAAAGACCATCCAGTTGGTGGTGGACGCAGAATGCGGAAACATTCAGGTGGATGTTCCTGATCGTCAACCGGGACACGACCCGGTTCCAGAACGCACACGTGAACGACACGGAAAATCTCGAAAAGCTTTTCAAACTGATACCGGATCTCCGTGACCAGGTCTAGATCTGGAGACAGTCTAAACATGAGAATGAGGGAAATTCAGCTGATCATTTGTGAATTTGAGACAACAAATGTGCATTATCTGACACGTTTACAATTGGGAGTAAATTAAGACCGTTAGAAATGTAAAGGGTTCCATGGAATCTGCAACGTCGGTTGCATGAGATTAACATGCTGGTAAATCATGAAACGAATGTTTTCTGTATGGACAGTGCAGTTACACCCTACTGTTCAGAATAGCGGCGATTACTGTTATAAGGCAGTGGCACGGTCGAAATTGTACAAATCTGTGGGGAACTGAGCATCATTTAAGAAAATAAAATTGGGATTTCAACAGAACGGGTTTTTTGATTAGAAAAAGGTGTACGTAGAAATTCACACGTGTTCATCACCGTCCATTCGGTTAATCAGGGCAGACTGATATTAAACAGGAAAAGGTTCGAACGTCTGTCAAATGGCACACCGCCTCACGGACGGTGATTAGCAGGATATTCAAGAAATGGTTGATTCACGTCTGCTGAGAAGAAAACGGGCGGGCAGATAAGGAGTAAGGCTACCGTAACTTCGTCGCCTTGTTGAAGTTCGTACATAATATACGAAAAGCAAGTTCCGAGTCGCGGATTCGCAAATGTCTGTGAATTCGTTTTTGAGCTTAGATTTTCTGAATACACTTAACATGTGGTCCTGAGGGTGGAGGAAAGAGGTATACACACCCAATTTTGGTTGCAACAGTCGTACAGAAAACTGTTGATGGACCACGCATCTAAACACCACGAATTGCTAAAAAAAAGGTAACGGGAATCGGCAAAACGAAGCCCATCCACTTCGTTGCATGAGTCAGACTGGAACAACACCAAAGTCGTTTTTACACTTCATCCTTCCAGTTAGAAGATGCACGAGATCGATTAGCCGTACCATTTGTGACGTGAAAGGTTCTGGTTCCTCGTTGTTGTTTTTGTTGATGCTAATGATGACGGTGGTGCCGTGGAGGAAAAAAAGTTTCTCAAAACAACCTCTAAACCACAAGTATCAAGTTAATCTACAGATTTCCTAACCTGGACTGGAAGACCTAAAAATGTGTATGGAAATTATTCCCCATCCCCACTTTGGATCTGTTCCGATGATAGGCGTAAATCAAATGGGACCATAGGAACCAGAGAAGAAACACGTCAATAGGCGAATTTGTGTTCAGATGAGTGTCTGAACAAAGCTTTTGTCATTGTTATGTGTTCCAATACCAGTTAACTGGGGTAAAGAGAGTGGAACACATCCGTATTGACTGAAGCCTCAGTTAAAAAACACGGAGATCGATTAAAGTCCAATAATACAAGAATTTGCGGTGCAGCTGGGGAAAATGGACCCACTAAAATAACGGGCAGCTAATCGAGCATGCATACGCACGCACCACATGCAAATCTGAAGTAAATAATCTTTATCAGTAGCAACAACTGTTTTTCACTAGGCGAGCGAGTGAGAAAATGCACATTGCGCAATTCACGCTGTTCGGTTCGAGCGAGATCAGTGGGAACGAGTAACGCGCCATACGAACCAAAAACAGCAACCAACCAATCTGGTTCCCAATTGATTCGACAGTAGGGAAGACTTTGGGAGAATCCTCCTAACTAATGAAGCAAAGAAAGAAGAGAATATCGACCACGGAGTGGAACCACAAATTGCATATCCAAACATCGACAAACCAGCACCATGTGGCCAGTAGTCGGAATTCCTTTCAGGGAGAACCAGATTGCGATGAACTTCAGAGGAACGAAACTACAAAATAAGCGTGAATTTCTCAACAACAGAGACCTCCGACGATTGTTTTAGTAATTCACTGGCGACCGTTGCCGTACTTAGGAAATCACAGGCAAAGTGATTATTGGGTGTTGGGGGAACGGGGACCCTTTGTAACATTTCCGGCTTGTTTACTCGTCATTCCGTAACCCAATATTTAATAAAATAGTCAAAATTCTCCTCATCAGGAAACACAGTCAGCTTGTTATTACGATATGCAACAGATAAATTACAACCAATGATACACGAACGCACTATTCGGATAATTCAACTTAAAATGAGTCAAACAATGTCCCCCACTGATCAATCAAGAAAACCAGCTGATGAACCGAGACAAAACCATATCCAAACAATCGCCACAGTCCGATGACGGTGGAAAGGACTGAACGATTCAGATGTTGTGCCGTTGCAACTCAAGCTGAGGACAACATTGTGATCGGAAGAAATAAACTGAAATGAACAGGGCTGAACAAATGCACATAGTCCATTGTTGCTTATTTTGTTGGAGAACGGCAGTTCCAAGGATTCATCTAAAATGGAGATCAATTGCTTTCACAAACTAATGTTGATCACTGGGTTTATTTCATAATGATAGAGTAGATAAAGTCACTATTTCATCCTGTTTATCTTCATCCCAAACGGAATCGAGTGACTAGGGATTAAGAAATTCGGTATTATAGGGGATCTTATTACTTTACTGAATTTATGAATAAGTGTTAACCGGAGGCACCCCGATATCATTAGTAGCAGACAATAGATCTGAATGGTGTGAAATTCTACGAAAGACGCAATATCCACTGCCTGAGATGAAACGAAAAATTTTCGCTTGCGAACGATAACTTCTGATTGCATCATCATTTACCGAAGCCAAAATGTGTTTTACTTACAAACCGACCCACAGGCACCAAAACTCTAAGTGAGCACATGTACATGCACTCGTCACTTCGCTTCTAGAAAGTCTCGGAAATTACCTAGTCACTTTATTCATACATCGCTCAGGTTACTTCGACTCCAGGGTGGAGCACAGATCTTCAACTCCGGGGTAATCTCAATCGGTCTGATTGCATAACGCATCAGTGGTGATGGTCAGATCTGAAATGAAACTGGCATCGGAAGGAATAGCCTTTCTTCCATTCTATCGTCCTTCTTTTATCTAGCGTACATGCGCATGATAGACACATCAGCGTGATTCAATTTCGTGCTCCGTTACCAAACCTCTGGTCGAATTAAATCAACAGCCCGATCTGGTTCGTTCATCGCATATGGAATAACGGGTGGACAATGTTGACATAGCCTACTGAGGATGATGAGTCGAAATATAACAAAAATTGCTACACTGTTTGTCGTTAAATATGCAAAATTCCGCTTTCAGCTCGTTTTCTCTCGGAATTGGGTCCGCAATCTCATGGAGAAGTTTTGAGGGACCAAAGGTCTGTCAAATCGAAAACAACTGAAGAAAACGAGATGAATGTTAAACGATTTCGTCCAAGAGGACATCCTCTGATAAGTTCCAGATTGTGGATGTGAATAAATGTGAAAATTGAACACTGACTTTCAAATATCGCATAAATCAGTGTTGAAAATTTCGAAGGCTCTCAGCAGTGAAAACCCATAAAAGTCCTAGATACACGAGAGCCAACTTTTAGCTTCATGACTTATCTAACGTACTGCCTAGAGAAATAAACATGGAATTCGAAGAAAACCGAGGCAATCAGGACTAGACCGGGGATACATTTCCAAACGAATTCTAAGTGCGACCTATCTGCACAGCTTTTACCTATGTATATCATCGTGCGGCGTGTGCGGTGATAGCCATGGACCGCACAGCATCTGTAACTCAAAAAAGTGAAATCGGTGCCTCGAGTGGCCGCCCGATATCAACGGCGAGAAGTCACGTGCAACGACACATCAAATGACTTGGTATGACTTCAAGTGACGAAATAAGTTTAAATCCGATTGCCTCGATGTGCTTATTTAACCGCTGGAATCATGCCTGAAAGAATAAGCCAAAAATCAGTCTCTGAGCCTTCGGTGGTGGCTCTGCTATGTTCCACGACGACGTTTAAAAGCAGTGAGCTTATTACCTGCGGAAACGCAGAATGGATTGAGAAATCAGGAAACAGAGACGCTCACTTCTTCAAAAAACGCCAGAAACCTAAGTGTTCTGTGAAACCTCAGCTTGACAACCTCGTCGTTAAGACATTTAATCTGATTAAATTGGGGCTGTTGAAGAGAAAAACAACAAGACGATGGATTTGTCTGATCTGGTTATGATTCAGATTCGAATTCGAGTAAAATTTCCAGGGGCCTGTTAGCCGGGAATTCATAAATAAGATGGACAGGGAGCAGATCTACACCGAATTGGAAAAGAAGGACAAGGCCAACATACGAAATACAGAGCCTAGTAAAAAATGTACTTTTTCCAATTATTCTGATTAGAATGAAAATGACAACACGACTAGCACTGTTCACGGTTCGCGGCTACATCCTTTGGTATCTGCAGCCAATTGGTTGATGGAGCTTTTGACCTCTAACCACGAAGACATGGGGCATCTATTTTGTCCATGCTCGTTGTACATCTTCTCAGTCTCCGCTGTCGAATTATCCGTTGAACTCCACGTGGCTTCTTCTCCTCCACAGGAGGAACGGCACACAAAATTCGGTACGGCAGACGTATTTCCCGTATGCAAGGCGCGACGCAACCAACCACTAAGTTTGATATACTGTGATAGAATATCTTCTGAGCCGGAATTCACTACAGAATTTCTAAATTAAACATTGCTTACGCGTTCATTTTATCTAACCTTAGCAAACACCGACAATCGAAAACCTCTAAGCGACGAATATCTACAATACCCAAATCAAACTCCTAAACTGAGCAAATCGCCGCACGGTAAACACCACTTTTAGACTTCAGTGATATATCTGGTTGGGGCTACAAGTGCTTCCGTCCAATATATCATTTGAGTCTTAAAATATAAGCCTACTCACCTAAACTACCGTACTAGCATCCTTCGTTATGCAGCGGCCAAGGTAAATAAAGCAGCCGGGAGCTGTTAGTGCTTCCCCATCGAGTACCAATTTCGCAACCGCAGACACCAAATATTGTAAAATCACTTTGCACTTTGAAAGTGCAAAGCGCATGCGAAGTGGAACCACAGCCCTCGTGAGACTGTCCAGTGAATGTTGAGCATGTCTCAGATTCGAACAAGCACATGAGATCGCTCGCGTAATCTGGATCATAGCCTTTCACCATTTCTCCCAGTTCGACGTCTACATCCCGAAGACCTTCTAAAGTATCCTAACTTACCTCGTTCATAACGAAGTTGAACACAAATGGCGAAATGGGACACCCTCGTCGAACACCACTAGTGGCTCTGAATGAACGTGATAGTTCACCATATACCCTTACGCGATCAGAAGTATGCGGTCACAATGATCCAATAAGATTCACGAACTTTTCTGGCATATGTTTCTGGTGGACAGCACTGCCCGGTCCACTGAGTCGAAGGCATCTTTCAAGTCGAGAAAAACTACAACTGTTGAGCGGCTGTGTGGAGCACATTTCAGTTAGCCGGCAAAAAGTGAAAATCGACCCGGGAAAAATCCGGCTCGGTGTTCACGGACGGTACTTCTGCGAATGGATGCAAGACAATGAAGCATTATCGAGGTTAGTACTCTACTATTGGACAACAATTCACTATTGACCGGTTCATTACCACACCTAACCTACGGGGACCTTATGTGGTCCAAGCTTCGGGAGCCTGTTTGGCAGTTTCTTTTCACCCCGTGTAGTGACGTCTAGCGAATATAAAGCATGTGCCTCTCATATTGTACCCCTGCGCCGAGCATGTAATAAAAAAACAACGGAATTAAACGGACTTAACAAGAAATACTACAGTCACTGCGTATTTTCTTCGAGATGGGCACGATCAGTGGCGCCCCATGATAAAGGATCACGTTCCTTGTCTTAAACTTCTTTTAGCAACATGACAAGTAATATCATCGGAACCTTTTCACCCAGTTGGAAAAGAACTGGGGAAAGTTAATCGGAACCGGCCGCTTTCCCATCTTCATTATTCGAATGCTCGACTCTAACTCCAATTCCGTTGGGAGTCAAGAAGAATCTTCCAAGGATTCGCAATTGCCATTGTTGTCGTTATCGGAGTAACTATATTAGCGCACGGCCAGCTACAGTGTTCTTTAAAGTATTTAGTCCATTGTAGATGATTTCACTGACCGAATTTCGCCACCACTACACCAATGATGCTGACAAGCACTAGAAATGGAAATATCACCGTACCTAAAGAATTTATATTTCACCGAACACGTTAATGTTGCTTGCTGGCCACTAAAATATTTCGGCTGAAGAGGCATAACGGAGCACGCTGTAAACTACGTTGGTGCTGGAGGATCGTTTGCATCGCTAAAGTGAAGCAATCTCCCCACCGGACAAACTCTGAAAGCACCCTTAATTCATTCGTGCCATCGAAACGCGGAAAACAGGTATTAATATGACAATCTGCGAAAATGACGGAATGCCAATCACCAAAGTCTCGTGCTCATTAGACAGGACGATTCCACTGCCAATTTAGTTAGCTACCGTATGTTTATGTCGCATCCAATACTCCCTAGAGTCTCACCGTGGCCCATACCGGATTCGGCCGTGATCCACCACAGCAGTCTAGGAGCAATCGCACACGTATGGTGGCAAATCGTGGTGTTGAGAAGGCAGTATCTGTTGCTGTTTGCATTTTGTTCAAAAGAACTGTTTCTTTTCACCGGCTATGGAGGCTAGGACATCTCCTGAGGATGCTTCCACGAGCATGTTGAGCAACCAGGCTGTAATACACAGAAAGACGAGAATGCTGGGAAATATTTACACAAAAAAGCAATTACCAATTTTGCCAACAGCAGTGCATGGATTTATCCTAGCTTGGTTTAAATCACCGATCCGAAAAGGGGCGGTTTCGTATCCCACCACTGCCGGTCCCTTTGACCGGCGGTGTTCAAGCGGAGAATGTCGTAGGGTCTGGACGTGAAGGTCACGGTTTCGAATCTTCCCCACTGTGGTTCAAATACCCCAATCGGCAGCCCCTTGTTCGCGACGGACCTCTCTGTGAAAATGATGTACACAGCCGTCCCATTATTAAAGGGAGCAGAAAAATGAGTTAGGGCCGCCAGCAACGCTGCCAATGAATTCGTTTCACTGTATTTAAGTTCTAAAGTAGCGCTTATTTGCTGATTTTTGCAGCTGTCCCGCAGCGCGGTTTTCCAAGGGGCAAAATAAACAGATATTGACCAAACCAGCATGGTGAGAATCAAACGAATAGTCCAGTGTACACAAGTAATCGCTTCAATTCTGTTTCCATCTTGAACTGGGACGAAAAAGAACGATTGGCAAGTCGTTATTGGCCCGCACCATCACACGGAATTGCATCTAATCCGCTGGTCTGCTCTATGAGCCAAGTGACTCATCCGCACACGACCAGCCCACAGGTTTGTATATTAGTGGCAGACCAACGCTAATATCCCACAGGCGAGAATGTCGGACGAATCGTCACGGGTGTCAGAATCTTCATCGTACCACACAACGTCGACCCGACTCGAGAATAACGCCAACCCCGAGGGGAGAGCCCCAGATGAGCGAATGAACAGCATGGGACTGTGGATGGGCTGTAATTATGTTTCGGCGACAGGAGAGGGGGTGGGTGATCAACTAGTCGGGTCAGACGATCCATGAGGTCCACGAGATAGGGCAGCCAGGCTAACAACCTTCCAACCAGCCTTTGGCAAAGAAATAAACAGTTGCTTAATGAATTACGGGATGACCTGAACATTGTGATATATTCCATCGTCCGAATTTAAGAAGCGTGTTCACAAACGAGCAGGGATGATGCGATAGGGCAACCGGACAAGAATTGAACAATGGTTGCAGGTCAATATCTAAGTACGTCTGATAGTGGCGCCGCAAGTTTACACAGTTCCAGCCGTACACATCGATTTCTATTACAGGAAAGTTCTGAATGTCGTCTTGTTTGCGTTAAGTTCGCGAAACGCAGGTATCCTCACATCCTGAGGTTGCAACCATTTTCATACACACAGACACGTCTTTTATAAGCTGGTGTTTGTGTACAAAGCGAAAAATAAATAAGTTAATCAAAACATTTCCTGAAAAGTTAATCTGAGTCATACTGACAATAATTAGCGTACTTTTGACGAGAATGTGATGAAAATATTATCGACAAATGGAATAAAACGGTTCGGTGAAAGCTGGTCAGCTAACGCCAGCGCAGAGGCATATTGTGACTTAACAGACTCTGACACACACAAACACCGATGGTTTTAGCCTACTGGTCTATAAGCATATACCACAGACCAAATGGTTTGAGTTGCGTTATCGTAAGATTGCTTGAAACGCTCTACCAGAATCCACCTGGTGACGAAATATCGACCATTAGATGCTTCGTCGTTGCATTCTGTCACTTGTTTCACTAACATCTTGGTTATGGGCTTTCCAATTTCACCACTGAGGCACGAAACCATGCTGTCTTCGTACGACTCCGCGGCTGCATGTGAAGTGATAAATCTGGGAGACGTTCGAGTTATTGATAATAGTGGTACGTTTACGAAGTGTGGATTGGACTCCATAACTTTATTCATAAACAAGTAATTTGGTACTTTTTCTCTCTCCGTGATTCAAGTCAGGTCAAGCCATCCCGGATGATAGAATTTCAGCACAGCGCTCACTACATGCCCGATGTATGACTGTAATGCTGAAAAGACCCAGCACAGAGGCAGAAAAGTAGGAAATGGCAACCAAGGTGGGGAGACCCGGAGTGACAAAGAACCACATCAGCTCTCAATCGATCAGGTGTGACAAGAAGCCAACGATAGCGAAAACGCGGCCAGGAAACCACCCCGCGATTAAGTTAATGACAAGACCAGTTCATATGATGTAGACTACAGCCATCAAGTTCCATCAGTGTCATTAATCCCTGAATATTTGTGTGTAAATCGTAAGTAGTAATTGGATAGGTGAACGAAAATTCCCTGAAAACACATGACGGTTTTTTGTCTTTCATTTCTTATTTCCTTTATCAATGAAATAACAATGCAGATCATTTTTCAGGATAGGGGCAGCAACCAACAGAGGGCTGCCAAGTGGGGAAGTTGACCGGCAGCGGGAGAATTCGAACCCGCGACCTTCACGTCCAAACGTCCGACCTTATCCGCTTGGCAACCGCCGGTTATTGCCGTTTGTCAGGTATGTGTACCCGGTACTCTCTTGTCCAAACATCCTAATACTTTTGCACTCGGAATTGGTATGTCACACCAGAATCTCGAAGTTCTGGTACTCCAAGAAAGTCCCCTCATCGTGGGGGGAGGCGATCGTTGTCCCCATCTTCAAAAATGGCTTAAGTAGTGGCTGCGCTAACCATGGACGTATTAGCCTAATCCCAATGGCGTCAAAGCTGCTTTTACCTGTCATTCTTCGCAGGCTGTACAACATGCATGAAGGACAGACTCATGAGGAACAGGGTGGGTTTCGCACTGGTCGGGGATGAGCTGATCAAATCTTCACCTTCCGAAAGTTGGTACAGAACCATTTTACCTTTCAAAGGCCAACAATCACCGTGTTCTTGGAAATTCATGCAACCTTTGACTCTGCACTATGGCACAGATTGGTGAAAATGGAGTATTTCAGAAGTGTGTCGGCCCACAAAGAGATGTACCCTCACACGTCGGGTGGGGTTATGATCTATGGACAACTTCCGTCATCCTTGTCGTTTATCCGCATTGAGGATGCCCGATGACTTTCTGTTTTCGACCACCGATGTCTTCGCAGCATTGCTCGAGTTGGTGGGAACATCGGGTGTGCAGTAACGAGGTGCGTCGTGTTGGGTGCAGGCAATCGTCCTCCGACTAAGTGATCACTCTATAACGCCTTCGGTGGCTTGGACACGAGTTGCGTATGCCTGCCCATTGTCTATCTTTTCGTATTCCTTTTGCACGTGTTGGGAAAGGATGGAAGAAACGATGTGGCGGTCAGGCTATTGTTTGGTGTAGAGGCAGGAAGAAGTTAGCTTCGGCCTTGGCCTCGGTTGGTTCTTCGCGCCTTCCTGATTGGGGCCCAATAGATGTGGATTGTTTTTGGTTGGAGACGCTGAGAGATATGGCTCAGAACCGAAGTCAGTGTAACCTGCTTGTAGAACTAATCCCCTTAAAAATAGTCCGAAAACAGCCAACAAAATATGTACGGTGAAAACACAAAATAAACAACTGGTATTATTTTTCGCCTTATTTGGCCACTTTCTGCGAAGTTCTACTCACATGTGGTTGTACTGGCACCATGCTTGTTCTGAATTCGGTGGAATATTATATATACATAAGAATCCGATTACGGAACAAGTATCATCGGGGGAGAAAAAACGTGATCGAAAACAATGCAAATGTCAAGCGAAACAGAAACACCAATTTGGGTTTGGGATGTGCTCGCTTTCAGATACTCTTGCTGCGCGTTTCCAGTTATTCGTAATAGTTAACCGCTCCTCTGTGAGCACTGTATTACTTGGAGGCCCAGACCAAATAACGGATTATCATAGGCTGCCCCATTCCGAGATTTTAATGAGATCATATTGGTCTACAAGGAACCAAAGTTCGTGACCAGTATTTTTTTCTATAAATCTGTTAATCATTCCAGATCATGAACCCAAATATGCCCAGATTTCCAACTGAACCGCTGGTCGGGATAGTCGGTTCCTACGCCAGGGCTAGATTACGGTGTTTTGAAATGAGACAAGCAGCGATAAAATGTGAGTGTGAATTGTCAAGCGGCGGCAAAGCCCCGTGGAATCCTTTTTCAATAAGCCACAGATAATCACGTGTTGCGGCACATAACCAGGCTATCATGAATCCCTTCTCGGAGCCGGACGACAGATACATGTCAGTGAATATTTTTTAAGACAAACCAGACGAACACTAAAGTAATATCATTCTCTTCACTCACTGGAGTGTCACCGCTCGTCCACACCACTTTCAGTGGTTCCACAAATGGTGGTTATATAAGCCGTCCAAATCGCTCACTGTCTGCATTACCCTTATCCATTAAATCAGCCAAAAATGCAGGAAAAATGTGAACATGCCACATGAAATTTGATGAGAATCGGATAGGTAATGGGGAAATAGTCCGGCATGCATCTACAGCAGGCCCCGTTTCATCGAGCATCACTTCCGGTTTAACAACTGACCAAATAGTGTAAGGAATAAAAAGCGTCTATTTTGTCCCGTGGCAGTCGTCCTGCTGCAATACGGTGTTTGCTACTGCGATTTGATCAATTTACTCGTTCCGACAATTAACAGGAGCTAGACTGAACTTTGGCTCTATGGAGAGTCGAAATGGGAAAGAATGAACGCATTGACTGCTTGTTCTCATGTATCCGGAAAGATCCACGAGGAAGATGTCCCCAGAACTAATCCGTGCGAAGAGCGAATTTTCCGTGTGGCAAAGTTAACTACCCATTATATGCGGTTTTCAGCAGCAGTATCTTACGTCTAACCTCTGAGTAACTCAGGAAATTCTCCCACCGTATGTTGCGATACTAAGATCACAACGTTTTTTTTAAATAGCGAAAGTCTCTGCACATTCGCACTCAAAGGCAATGCCGTATAACAGCACCGACGTCATTACTGTTGTGTATGACCGACCTTTGATCAATAACCGAATAGGAACCTCAAATTCCTAAATGTCAATAGAGCCTTCTATATGCGTTAGGACTTCTCTCGATACACGACTACCAGGTGAGTTACAACTACCTATCTCATCCAGTTGTTCCTCCGTAAGAGTGACGTACGGTTCTAAGCCAATCCAATCTTGCAACGGGCATTTTACCCTTCGAAGGTACAAAACTCATCCCAAACAGGGCTACATCAGTCTTTAGGCGATCGAGTAAACTCTGCAGCTTAATTGGATGTTCACTCAGTAACATAACGTCGCATGCATATTCTATGTCAGAGATTTTCCTGCCTGAATTAGTATAAATGGCATTATTCTTACCCGAGGAAAAGGTTATCTCCATAACCATCGCAATGAGAAGGTTAAAAAGAAAAGATGAAAGAGGGCAACCCTGACGAACATCACTTCTCGTGGTGAACTCGGGTAAAACACCGCCGTACGCACGAACTCGGTTTCGGCCTCTCGAAGATAGGGATTGGATAAGTGAAATGAATGTCTCCGATACACCCTTTAATTATAGGCAGCGCCAAAGAACTACACGATCGACTGAGTCGAACGCCGCTTTCAAATCAAAGAAAAAAAGGAATCATGGGTCTATGAATATCTAATTAAGTTCTGCGATTTTTTGAAAAGGGCAAATGTGGTCAATGTAACTTCGACCGGATCAGATACTGGCTTGATTATCATGCACATACTTTTCAAGAGTACTAGCTTATCGGCGGAGAAAATCGTCAAAGAATAGTTTGAATGCATGCTTAAGAAACTAATTCCTCTGTGGTTTTCAATCGATTTTCTATCACTCCTCTCGTAAAGTGGCACAATCATTGATTTACACCAGTCCTTAGGAATTTCTTCCCTCTCCCAGGTTGATCGCAGGATTTCTTTGAACACCGATGTTGACATTTCGTCATCATCGTTGAGGAAAAATAGAGACAGTTCATCTAGTCCAGCTATCTTATGCCTCCTCAAAATTTACCTCCCTACTGAGTCCCACTTCTTATGGAGAGCACGCATAAGTGAAAAGTCAACAGTGGCGACGGGCGCAACGCTTCACTCGACGCTCCTTAGTCAGTGTGTCATCGTATTTTTCCAATCATCCCGCTTAGGCTCGGCTTTTGTGGACCAGTATTAATAATCAGACGGCAAAGGCTGCAACTGAGGTCGACAGATGCAGCTTATTCCATTTCGCTGCATTTCTCCAAAGAACACTACTCACGGTCATCCCACGTGATGTCTTAGGGATTTACGCGTCTCACTGTATATAGCATCCAAGGGACGGATCTGCGGTACCGTAAGGTTGATTATTTTAGACTGGATTACGGTGTTCTCGTCTGTTTTCTCTTCGGCCGAACGACGGGTTCTGTAAAAAAGCGCTCGAGTTTTCCCCTTCGAAGTTCTCTAGGGGAGACCGTACAAACATTGTGCGCAATAGTCGAGTTTGGAAAAATGAGTAAAAAACGTCACTGCTCCGTTTAAAAACAACAATGTTAAAAACCTAGGACTGAACCTAACAAATCCAAATCTGAGTTTATATACCACTGCGCAAAACGAGTATGATGGTCATACGCATCATCCTTCTAAACTCCCTGAGATTGTGCGACAAACCGGGTCGTATTAACAAGTCACATAATTCGACTGTCACCTGAAAAGTATACACCTCAATCGTGACGCCACAGACGACCGACCATATGACTAGCTACTAAGATAAAGCACGGTTTGACGAAAATCAGATCCCGTGGCAATAACTTGCACAAGCCCGCTATCCAAATAGGACTGGTTCTACTGAAATTGGTATTATCTTAGCCGATATCAGTAAAAACAAATCGGTATCTATCTGTCTTGCTTTGTGCTGGATAATTATCGATATAATTTCAAAACAAAATTATACAATATCATCTGTTGGAATAGTTGCGCACGCGATTCAAAAAAAAATTTCCACACTGAAGGCGAGTGGGAGATATTTCTATCGTTCGGGCAACCAGTGGCGATTGTAAACCATGACTTACACAGATAACAGTGCTGTTATAGATTATTTGTGCTATTGCGGGGAGGGAAGGGGATAAGAAGCATAGCGGCTATTCAAGAAGTTCGCCTTTTTATCGCTGTTCTTCGGTTTCACTGAGTGCAAATACAGGTGAAGACTGTTCCCCTAAGAAACAAAGGCACAAGTACAGGCTGAGAGAAGAAGGACGAATTGCTGAACGTGAGCAACTGGCATGGACTGGTGTGTGCGTGTATCTCGTGTTGCTACTAACTGGGAATAACGGTAGGAATTTAAAAAAACTTGGGACAATCAAACAGCAGACAGGGATCCTGGATGTTTATCAAGAAAATTGCGTATGTACGAAGTGGAAAGAGTCCTGGCAAGTGATCGCAAAATTCACCACATGGGAGTAAATCTGTTCAACAGGTGAAATATTCATCCTTAACCTCGGTTGGATATGCTTTGAGCAACCTATTGAGTATAAGTCAGCGTAGGCCGGAAACAAATCAATGACAGGAGCTCAATGAACTCCATGGTCGAATCACGCTAAAAGAGGTAATAACTGGTGACTTTTTGCTGTTACAGTTGAATGAGTTACACGAAAATACCGCATGCAATAGGAGGAATAGGTTGCTAAACCATTCCATGCAGAGATAGGAATGAAATCGTAACGATCTTAATTGAAAGAATACAAGTCAACAGTGAGTAAGATTTCCAGCTGTCCACTTAATTTAGATGGTACAGTCGAGAAATTTAAATAAGGCATCTAAAATCATTAACCGTAGTAAAAACGACAAAATTTATCCGACACGGAATCTCGTGTTGCTGACGAACAGAATATTACATTTAAGATAAATGAACACATATCTAAGTCTTTCCGAAAAACATCAGTTTCCATGGATATTTTGTGACCAATCAAACACACATTTTGTCCGTATCAAATCCTATGTAGTTAACGTCGTCCGGCCGTAGAAACCAGACTGTTCGTGCTGTTTGGTTAGCATTGGCTTATCAAGGCTCATTTAGTTTCAAGCATTGCGCTCTTGGTGATTACCGGTGGTACAATCACAATTCAGCGGCATGTGGCAAGTGATAAGTAATGGAACAGCGTGGTCTAATTTCGGCCTTCACGTCGTTAATGCATAAGATTTTGGCACGACGACAGAGCATTATCTAGTGGCCATGGACTGGCAACCAGAAACCACGATAAGATGAAAGACAACCAACGAAGAAACACCGATCACACACTACCAAAGCAAGGAAAGTATCACATCTATATCCATTTATTAATCAACCAATCTATCTATCTATCTATCTATCTATCTATCTATCTATCTATCTATCTATCTATCTATCTATCTATCTATCCATCCATCTATCTATCTATCTATCTATCTATCTATAATGTAATACCAGTCTGGGCATGCACGATATGCCTAAATAATCTGGTTTCACGGTCAAACCGCGGTATTTATACGGTTAAAAACTGTGGTATCTACTACTTGTTTTCTATGAAGGGCATGATCCAAAAATTCCGTCAGATTACAGATTCATTTTTAGCCGCGGAGTGTGGATTCGGTTAAATGGACGGATCGCACGAAACCACGGACGACCATAAGGTTCAGAGAAATGAGTTAAGGATAGCAAATAATGAGTACTTTTACTGGGTGGGGAGTTTAGCGATTTTGGCGCGTTGAGCTTCTATGTTCAATATGGGCATTCAAATTCTGAACCTCATCGAATCACCCCGCCCCACTGTCGACTGAATCACGTGACCTGATCGAGGCGACTAGCTGCATGCGGCATGTTGCACGCATAAGTGGGAACTTGATACAATGGGAAATTATATGGTTGTGACAACAGTCTCCGCTCGTTTCATCCATCGCCGCCAGTATGGACACATCATCATAGCACTGACGAAGTCACCTCGCCTGGTGATGAAACGTTTGCAATCGAATTGCCCGGCTCAGCAAACAAACCAATGCCATCCTGTTGAACCTGAGCTACGAGAAAGAGCATCATTCTCTAACCTGCTATCAGATATATATACTTCGTCCCAAAGATCAAGTGTACAGTCCATGCACCGTCATGCAAAAGTGACAAGTAAATACACGTATTTGTCCGTCGTCAATCTTCAACCTGACTGTTGAACAAGAACTATAGATCAAAAATTCCCAGCTACGCACGAGCCGGTAACTTTCACATTTAAGGAGAATTTCGAGAAAACGTGTTTGACTCTGGCGCAAAGAACGTGTGCGACTGCCTCACAGATGTGGTATTGTTACGCGCGTTGAACGAAATTGAAATAAACCGAGACATCAAGTAAGTGCTTTTTTGAATGACCTTAGTGTAGGCCTTTAATTGTGTTCACTTCTTTTACCAAGCTCTGCTCTGAGTTAAGATAAAGTAATCGTTTTTTATTTTTGGGCCCCTCTTACCATCTTGACCCTTTGTTGATTTGTTTTCTGAGACGTGGTCAGTTTTTTCTGCCCATTGATATCTTGGATATTCTAATGTTACCAAATGAAGTGGGAGACGTGGGTCAGAGTACAATATGCACGTGAGATTGCGACTTAACCCTAATAATTAGTTTGATGTCCACCGGGATTTTCAGTTCAACCGAGTCCTGGATATCACAGTCCGGAAGTATCCACACTGAAATCCCGCCGTTACCAGAGCATGGGTGTACTGACTAACTGAAAACTTAAATCTTGGGACCTGATGCTTCATCACCACCATTAATGTGGAAATAATCATCTATTCGAGTCACGAATAGCTCGAACATATTCCACGAATTACATCGACAGCTTGACGGTTGCCGGCTAGGGGAGGTGAATATGATCAATGCTGAGACAAAAATGTATGACCGGAAAGAATGACGTACCGAAAAACGCCTTCAGTCACCGATCCATTAAGTCGAATTAATTCCTCGGTGAGAAATATTTGAATCCACGGAAGTCGGAGATGTGGAAATCGATAGGCCTGAATGCGCATCATTTCACTGAGTGTGCCACCAAAAATAGACGGTTTGAGGATAAAATCCTGTTTCAAAGAGAAATGAAATGAATGATGTCATTCACAATTAAAACCAACACATGGCGGATCGATTTTTCGATACACTCTGTTCTTCGATTCTAAACTAAACAACCGACTATCGTACATAAGCGCAGAAAAAACCGGGATCCTTGGATTCATAAGTTGTTCTATATGTTGTCATAAAGTATAGAGGTTTCATCTGGTGTAGTGGATCGAGAGTGACCTTATTT